>JAKCPI010005085.1:0-74407 GCA_023213315.1 Euborellia annulipes | reverse complement strand
TACTTTGAATTTAAATATCATTTCTGGAAAAACAAAATCAAACTCTTGAAAGAATTAAAAACAAAAAAGAATTTTTTTTCTTTTGCCTTCAAAGATACCGACCCCTGATTGGAACTAGGTAGAAAAAAAGTTATGAAAATAAGTTATAAAGTTATAAAAATAAATTAACTCATATAATTAAAATAGAAAAATAAAATTGGAAGTTGCCCTACATGTTCTAATTTAAAAATTTCATTTTTTTTTTTTTTTTTTTTTTTTGTAAATAGAATTTATATTTTTACATTCTCTTACCCTATATTTTTTTTTTTATTTAAGATCTTTTCGACTTCTAGAGCCATTTATTCATGACCCATTCTAAATTAATTAGTTTAGAATTTAGAACAAATTTCATCGATTGAAATGTGACCCCTGACCCCTAGTAATATTATTTATTTTTTTATTTGCTTAGTAATATTATCTTTGGAGGAGGATGGTGTGTGTCTCGGGTTTGGGATGCAATTTGGTTGGAAGTTTGTTTTTAATCTTTTTACTTTTTACAACGCTTTTATTCTCCTATATTTTGGGCAAGTAAAATAAATATTTCTTAATGTTAGGGTATGCATGTATGTTTTGTTTAAGAAATATATAAATAATAAAAACTCTCGAAAGGGTTAACCCTCAAAACTTCCAAAATAAATTTTGAAATGATCATCGAATAAAACAAGTAGAGTTTTTGCCTTTAATATAGGCAACCAATATGCTCAGATGTCACAAAATTCACTTGGTCCTATTATTAAATAGGGTGAGCTATCAATATTTATTTTACTGGGTAGGTGTAGGTCTATGAAATTATAAATGACATATCTAAAAATCCGTAGTCATACATGCACACCTAACTCATTATTTACGCATTCTTTCCTATTTGCATAATTATAAATAAAAATTTTAAATTTTTTAATAAATTTGTGAAAAATTTATCAATCGATAAATGAATATTTTTTCTACAATATATAACTATATAATATTTGTAAAGGCTAAATGGCCACAGTACCCGATAGACTATAAGGTACTATATAAAGTAAAAATTAAAAAAAAATTATTAGTTACTGTCTGGGATCCGAACCCTCGACCCTTGGTATACAAAGCAGGCGCGCTACCAAATACGCCAAGCCCGAGAACTATTAACACCTTGCCCATCGATTATCCAAATTAAAATGGGAGTTAAATAAAATTTTTATTGTTATAATTTGATGAACGTGAATGAATCAGACAGTGAGAGTCAAGTTGACCTTTAACCTAATATATTTTTTTATTGTCTTTATTATTCAATATGGAATCGGGGGCGGCTTTTTACTATTTTATTTCTATTATTAAATTGTTGAACTACATATAAAATTGTTTGATATTAAAATGTAATATAATTTAAATTTTTTTTTTTTTTTTATTCTTTAATTTCTCTCCGTTAACGAAGTAGATAATTAGAATAATATTGTATCAATATAATGGAAAAGAGGTTATATCTTTTTTTTTTTATTATTATTATATTTCTACTCTCTATTTGATATTAAATGAAAATTTCTAAATGTCCTACATTTACATTCTATTTATTTTATTTCAAATTTATTGTTTGGGCATAATAATTATTTATTTATTAATAATAAAATATCGTGTAAATTTTAATATTTGCATAATAAAGAGTAAAGGGGCTAGATTTTGCATATAATGCACGTTTTTTTTTTTTCTTAATCGCTATCCCTCAAATTTTTTTATCTGTCCGTTTTAGGGTATCAGGATCCACCCAGAGAAATCTTATTTTGCATATAAATGCATATTTTGGAATTTGAGTGCATATTTTGCATATTTGTGTGATTTTTTTTTTAGTCCTGGTTTGTTGGCAAATCAGAAAAATAATTTAAGAAAATTTTAGAGACAGAGAGGGTAGGCCATAAGTTTCAAACCTTTTTGCCCTCCCACCCCCCGGCCTCTCACTGTCAAACATATCGAGAAAATTTAAGGAAATAAAAGTTTCACTTTAATACGGGATAATATTTTCATTAAAATAATATTTTTCATGAAAATTATTATAAAAAAATAAATAAAAAAAATAAATACAGTAGAGTCTTGCTAATCCGGCCTAAACGGGACCGGTCCAATGCCGGATTCTGAAAATACCGAATTACCCAAAACATTTAATATAATGCAAACTTTATTCTTCAAAATATGAAAAGACACCTATTTTCTTAAATTTTGCTTTTTTTGCTGCAAAATTCGGAATAAGTGGCTTTTCAACACGCCGGATTAGCGGGTATGCCGCAGTATCGAAGTCCGGATTAGCAAGATAAACAAAATAAACTTTGCAAACATTTATTTTATATTAAATAAATTGGTGTTGTCTTGTCGGTTTAAAGCTATCAAGCACTAGAATTTATAATGCATATTTTAAGTGCATATTTACTTCTAAAATGCATATTTTATGGTTTTTTTAGTGCATATCGATCTGAACCCAAGTTGAGTTAAATAATCCAAATGTTCCTGACATGATTGTTGGAAGATGGAAATAGAGAGAGAGAAAAAAGAGATTAAAATTCAATCTGGGGGGAGACAAATGATGATCAGGATTTTATTCGATTTCGCAGTCAGTTGTCAGATTCGGTAGGGTTGTGGTTATATTATAATTTTTGACAAATCTGCAATGTAAAGTCGTCATCATCCAAAGAGAGGTGCTGGTGTAATTGATTTATTTCGAACTAGAATAGAGGAGAGAGAGAGAGAGAGAGAGAGAGAGATTGAATTAGGCCCGGGCTATTCTCGCCCTGCCGCTAAGTGGGATCAACGAGGACATGGGCATGGACATCGACGACGACTACGACGGCTTACAGCCCATCATTATTCCTATAAATTCGTTTCAGAGATATTTAACAGTGTAATATCCGGATGTAAATCTCTCACTTGTACTATCTCTCTCTCTCTCTCCATAAGAATTCTCAATTTCCTCCGCCGGCTCAATTTACATGGACCTAAAACCCTCCCACTCTTTTTCTCCTCTCCAGTACACACATATACACGCACACATAAATAGAGAGGCTTAAATTAAATTTTATTTAATAAAATCTCTCTCTAGATGTGCGGCTGAATATTAACTCGGCCCACTTAAGTTAAGGGTGTCTATTTATGGTTGTATATATATTTATATTGAACTCTTCTCAAGTACAAGGTCTCTCAAGGAAGGGATGAGATTCTTTAATAAATGCTTAGAGGAATAAGTTAGTCCTACAATAAGGGAAATTCAAGTTCTTCCTCAAGTTCTAGGAACAGATCCTTTTCCAAATGAATTTTTATTATAATGAGAGATAGAGATATCAGCCAAATTGGAATGCTCGAGGTTCAATAAAACTGCCAGTTTCAGCCTGAATTCTTTTGATCATCTTCAGTTATTTGGAATTACACACATATTGCAAAGCGCATATGTAATTGAATCAGAATTTGTCAATTTATTTGCTTCATACAAAATTAAATGGCTCCTATGCTCAAGATCTCTCATCAGGAATGATATAAGAGAGGTTTTGTATGAAGATTTTGTATGAAGCAAATAAATTTTATTATTTCCAAATCCTGGTCCAATCACATGTGCGCTTTGCAATATTTGTGTAATTTCAAATAACTGAAGATGATCAAATAAATTGAGGACGAAACTTCTTATTCTGGGAGTTTCATTGAACCTATGAGCATTCCAATTTGGCTCTATCTCTCCATTATAATCACATCACAGTCACAACTTGAGGAAAATAATAAAAAAAAGAAAATGGTCGAATGAATTTCAATACAGAGAACAATTTTCCCGATACGATTTTGATTCAGAGAAAAAACGTTTCGGGTGAAAGAAATTTGATAACCAGAATCAGATTTAAAATCCGATTTAGATTTAAATCTAGATTCATTTTTACTTTCTCTTACCCTATATATGAAATATATATAGAGAGAGAAAGTATTTTAAAAATCGAATCGAATTGACGTTTCTTCACTTGTTGAATTAAGATCGGACCCTTTATACTGTAGTTGATTTTGTCCAACCCTGGCCTCAATGACAGAATGAAATTTTTATCTCTGGAAAGAAAGTCAATCGAAAAATAAGATCAAGAGGCAAGAAAAAAAAAATCTTAAGAAGAAAAATAGTGACGTCATATGGGTTGCCTATCTTACAGCCTTATCTTACAGCAAATATTATAAATTCAGTTTTATTTATTTATTTATTTTTTTTTTTGGAACTGAGAGAAAATGAGATTGAATTTGATTTGCAGGGGTTGCTAGCCGTTTTAGGAAAGTCGGTTTTTATACAATTACATTTTCAAATAAGTCCACAGAGGTGAGTACCATAAAAGTAAGTGGAGAAGCATTTTAAGAGGGATGAAAATTTTCTGGTGACTTAATCGTTGATCTACTTTTACGGAAATGTGCTGGTTGACTTGTTAGGTAACCGGCGACCTTCAAGCATCACTTGAAACAATTTTTTAATTCTATGGCAAAATAATTCAATTTTTTTTTTCTCATTTCCTTGCTTTATTGTAAAAATCTTTTTCTATTGATTGATTGATTAATTTTTTTTTTTATGTTGAACTAATCAAGGACTGGCAGACTATTTTTTATTCTTTGGATATTTTATTAGGCCGAAGTTTTGTTCTTCCGGACATCTTCGGAGCTAATTTTTTTTTTTTTTTTAATTACTATCTTGGTCCACCAAGAAGATTGATAGATTTATCAATTTAGGATACAATTATATAAAATTTTGTATTAGATATTTTTTTAAAATGAATTAAAAGTTTTAAAGCTGAATAAAATTTTAATTTTCTGACTTTTTCATTGTCTAAAAATATTTTTTTATATGAGATGCGCAAATTTATTTTATTAATTTAATAATTGACCTGCCTTATTTGATATTTGCATTGAATAAATATTTAAATAAATTTTTATCTTTTTGTCTGGATTAAGTGAAGGACATCGACCTAGACTTACAGTAAAAAGATATTTTTTTTTTAAATATAAATATTTAAATGCGAAAGCTATTGATAAAGTACCAAGTTCATTCATCCAGAATTTTTTTTGTAATTATTTAATATCATTATCTTTTTGCATCAATGCTTACAAAAAGTGATATTCAGGTATATTCTCTAAAAACAGACGTGAAAATTTAAAATAAACAAATGGGTGTTAAAAAGTAATGTAAAAACAATCAGCGTTATCAAAAACATAACCTTACTTTTTAGGTTAAGTACGCCATTTTTATTTTAAACACGACGTTAAAATATTAAAGGCACCCCCTAGATATGGCATTAATTTTTAAGACTATTTACTAAATGTTAACGCTTTGACTTTAAAGTTTTTGTTTACAGAATAGTTATTTGAGGCACGGAAGTGATTTTGAATAGGATTGTTTAACGCTGATTGTTTTTTCATTATTTTTTAACACCTATTTGTTTATTTTAAATTTTAACGCCTGTTTTTAGAGAATAGACCTGATTGTGTGTTATATGCACTTGAGAGTTACTGTGACATCTATATAATAGACATAAAGAGGGTCCCCTCTCAGTGATGCATTTTCCGAAAGGATCCGATGCTGATAGAGCCCCCATCCCCATACTAGAACATCCTCCTTTGAATAGAATAGATTGGATAAAGGGAACTTGAAATAGGATTAGTTCATTAGTAGAACTAAACATAGGTGGAAGGGTTAGAAATTGGAACTTTACAGTATGGGATGGCTACAGCCAGAGGCCGGTTGGGTTTGAAGTGTGTGAACGAAACTACCTCGGGTAAATAAATTAGGAATCTCTCTATATAATAAAAAACTAGAAATCTTTTATTTATTTTAAGATAAATGTTGAATCTACATATAAGTATATTTACCTTCATCTTTAATTATTTTAGAATATGAGATAAAGCTTGTTTTATAATTTCTCAGGTCAGTTGTACGAGTTCCGTCCGGAGCAATAAATTATTATTTAACATCCTAGGTTGATTTTTGAATTCCAACCTCAAAATGATAAAGCAAAGAAAGAAAAAAAGTTGGTTAGTATTGGTTTACCGGTGGCAAAAATGTCAAAAAAAATAACCATAGGAGGAAGAGTTAGAAATAGGAACTTCTCAAGGCGCCGGTAGATGGCTACGGTCAGAGATCAGTTTGTCAATAATTAAATAAATAAATAAAATATACTTTTTTTTTAAATTCGTTTTTAAGTTTTTTCGGCATCAGAGACAATTTAGAACCCCCCTCCCCCCAGGTGATTGGTATCCAATTCAAATGAAATAAATTTTTTCTCCTGGGACGGGATGCGAACCCTTGACCTTGGATATTAGAAGCCAATGCTTTATCTATCTCTGTGCCATTGATCAAGGACAAATAACTAAATAGCAAAAATTATAACAAAAATGTTCTACAATTCTAAAAACATTTTTTTAGAGAGATTAAGGTTCATATACTTTTTAGATTAAAAAAAAAAAAAAAAAAAAAAAGAATATGAGTGAAAAAAAAAAAAATATTCTCTAGAATAGAAATTGAATTACGGTTAAAAGAATCGATCTTTCCTTCTCTAGTTCTTTGTAAATGAAGCATCCTAAAAAAAAAGTAAAAAAGTTCCTTCAGAGTTATAATGGCACATCCAAAATTAGGAGGTTCATCTTATAAAGAAGTTGGGAAGTAAAATTTTCTTTATTTTATTGTTATAATAATTATTGATGTTTTGAATTATTCAGGACAAATTGTGTCTTTTGGTTAGAAATTTATTAGATTGAGATTATTTTTAAAGTGAAACTCCTATTTTTTACTATTGTAGTTACAAGTTTAAAGATGTCTCTCTTGTATAAAAAAAAAAAGTTGTAGTATAATTAGAAACTACAAATTAAAAAAAAAAAACTTTTCAATTGGTGAATATCCTTGTTATCAATCATATTTTTGTTATTTAACGCCCTCTTTATATTAAAATAACTTTTAATGGCGAAATTTGTTCTCTCACACCATCTCCACTTAAAACTATTTTCTAATCCATCTCTTCTTCCAAACTAATAAACTTGAAACATGGTTTTAATTAACAAAGTTATAATTCCTGAGTGTTTTTTTTCTCTCTCTCTTTCTATACCTTTCAATCTTAAAGAGAAAGAGAGAGGAGAGAGGGGGAGGGGGAGTGTAATAACCTTTAGACTTTGCATGTGTCTAACATATGCTTTCAATTTTGCACATACACATATTCTAAGGTCATTAAAACTAGAATCAAAGTGTCATTGGTTTGCTAATAAACAAGTTTTTTAAAACTTTATACGCATATCAATATAATCAACTCAAATGTGACTTTCTCTTACCTATGTATATAGGTTAATATATATATAGGGAGAAAGTATTGGATTCATGTCAAAAATTCGATGTCGAAATTTTGATGGATATACACGTTTTGGTCCGCTGAATCCAAAAAAGTGGTTTTCGCGACATGATCTGTCTGTCTGTGTGTTCAATTTTAAGCATGAAGGAATTGACCTATGAGGCTGAAATTTTATATTTAAGTGAATCAGTACAATACTAGTTTTTGCCCGATTTTGTTTAAATTATTTTCACGCTAAGGGGGGGGGGGGGGCTAACTTAAATATAAAATTTCAACCTCCTAGCTCAATTCCTTCGTGCTTTAAATTGAACACATACAGACTGACACACAGGTAGACAGACCATGTCGCGAAAACCACATTTTTGGATCCATGGGACCTCAAAACGTGAATATCCATTAAAATCTTGACATCGAATTTTGACATGAAACCAATACTTTCTCTTTATATATATTGCAACTCTAAGTAAGAGAAAGTAAAAATATGCACAAAATAATCAGAACAAATAAATTTCATTTTTTTTTTTTTAATAAAAAAACACTTTTTCTCATTCACACAGTCCATTTGGTATCCAAATGGCTTAAATAAAATCATCGGAGCCTACGGGCTTGGTCTAGTTGGTAGCGTGCCTTCCTTCTATACCGAACGTCGCAGGTTCGGACCCCAGGCAGTCCGATGATTTTATTTGGATTCCATTTGGATACCAGATGGCTTAAATAGAAATGCCTGGACCCCCAATAGATATTATAGATAATAACGGTTATCGTCAAAGTCTTATATGGCCTAAGTTGCAGAAAAGACTGTGTGAATGTGTGTGTGAGTGTGAGTGAGAAAAAGTGTGCATGTTAAAAAAAAAAATCATCGGACTACCTGGGGTCCGAACCCGTGACGTTCGATATAGAAGGCTAAATTGTATTTATGTTCTTTTGAATGTAAGAAGTTACTCACTTCAGCCTTAACTAATTTGTTGATATCATCATAAATACATTGTTCAATTTTCTTTAAATTATTAAAAATTGAGTATTGTTCTAGAGAAGTTTTAGATTTGGTAATTTGAATGACCTACGTATTAGTAACCAAACAACAATGTATGCATCCTTTAATTAATGTAATTTATAAAACATTTCGTTTGGAACTGGAAGCAACCCCTGGCGTTCTATTATTGTGCCAAGAGCAATATCCTATAAATGATTTCATGATGAAATACAAGAAAAAAGATATAAATTGCAAATATTTTCGTTACATAACTAAAAAAAAAAAATATGTTAACAATCGTCAATGACGTCTTTCTCGTTGTAGGCTATTATATAAAATATTAATAACAAAAGAGAAATAAATGCATATATGTTCACTTGAAAATTTCCCAACGCAAATTGAAAATCAATAAAACTTTCATAGAAAGAAATAATATTCCTCCTTTCATTTAATGGCACATTATCTTATTATTAATTAAAAAAGAAAATATTACCGAGAAACGATAAGAAATATTATTATTATTATTCATTCATTTACGTATTTTAATATTTTTCTTTAGATAGTAATAAACAATCATCAAAAGGTGTTGATAAATACCAAGTAATTATTTTTTTCTCAACGTTTATGATTTCTTTTTAAATAAACAATAGAGAGTTCGAAAAAAAAAACAGGATATGAGAAAATACTATTAGGTGAAAAATATTAGCTATTATTTTATTTTAATAGAGGAAAAAAATAATTTGTTTTTAATAAGTTTTAGAAGATTCAAGTTCAAGTCAAGTTCATTTTATGACGACATGTTTGTACTTTTTTTACTTTTCTTAGGCGCGGCTTAAAAATTTTCATAATCGAAAAATAAATTGTAAAATTTAACTGTAAACAGTGTTAATTCATTTTAACACCTCCTTGCCTCAAATTGAACAAAAACTTTAAAGCAAAAGCGTTACTATTTAGTCAATATTGTTAAAAATTAATATCATGTCTAGGGGAGCATTTAATATTTTAACGCCGCATTTAATGCATAAAAATGGCGTCATTAACCTAAAAAGTAAGGTTAAGATTTTGATAGCTTTGAGAAAAAAGCAACATGTTAACGTCGCTGTTAAGACTTTGTATAGAGAAAGTTGAATGTATCAATTTTAAAAAAATACGGAGAACCTGAATAGTAAGGGCAAAATGAGAATATACATTTTAAAGAAGATACAAAAAAATAATTGATTTTTGAATTTTAATCAAAACCTTTGGAGCGAATTTTAAGAAAATCGGAAAAAAACTGAAAAAGTGCATCAGTAAAGTACTAGTACTCTTTGACTAATATTGTTCAAAAGTTTAATCTTAGCCTAGTTCTTTTCGTTATTGAGATATTTTTTTCACAGACAGACACATCCACAGACAGATAGACCATGTTGCAAAAACCGATTTTTTGGAATCAAACGTCACGTCTCAGGGGGGGGGGGGGGGATACCTAACTTAAACATAAAAATTCAACCTCATAGAGATATTTTGTTCACAAACAGACCATGTCGCGAAAACCACTTTTTTTGGATACAAGGAACTTAAAAACGTGTATATCCATCAAAATTTCGTCAACGAATTCTTTACATAAAACCATTACTTACTCTCTATATATATTAGTATATATATTAGTATATATATATATATATATATATATATATATATATATATATATATGTAAGAAAAAGTAGAAATTATGATGTTTTAAAAATTCCGCCTGCAATATTTTTGTTATGCAACCAAACAAACATGAAAGTGATTTGGTTGCAATCTTTAAAGCGTTTTTTTTTCTATTTTGGATTTTGTCACTCGGTTTGTCTATCTGTAATTAGAAAACAAGAACTTCCATGGTATATTAACTTTAAAGGTTGAGGTTCCAGGTTCGTTTCCCGTCCCAAGCGAGAAAAATTTATTTCGATTCTAATCCTTTGAAATAAATAGGAACGGAGTCTAGATGCCGAAAAAGGCCTTAAAACAAATTATAAAAAATAAAATAAAATATTTTAAAGATGATATTTTAGAAATCTAGAGAGATATTTTATTTATTTAAACCAGTAATGGTTGACCTTTCCATTTAAAGATAGTGAATAAACAGATAACAATTCACCGTAAATGATAATGTATCTTTACCAAAAAAAAAGCCTCGTTTTAGGGTTATCTTGAATCTGAATGAGTGGCGTATTGACTTTTTAAACAAAAGCCAAACAGAAATTTTAAATATACACAAAATGTGTTATATATATATATTTGTTATAGACGGCGATTAATCAAACATTCGCTGGTATTTTCAACAAGGCGTTGAAATGCCAAAAAAAAATGATGGGATTGGAATAAAAAGGATTAAAGAAGGAAAAGAAAAAAAAATATAGCGAGATATTTGAATTTTTGATTTTTCTGGTTATGGATGATGGCACAATAATAAATATCCGAAAAGCTTTTCGGAAGTGTTTTTATGTATAATAAATATTCTTGAATTATTATTGTGTGGATAACAAAAAAAAAAAAAAAAAAAAAAAACGCAATAAACGGCCTTGGGGAGAGAGAGATATAAGATTAAATAGAAATAAATAAATAATACTTTGATTTACTCAAATATGATAAAAATTCAAATTAAAAAAAAATAGTCTTTATAACTCGTTTATTTATTATATAAATATCCGAACGATCAGGAAGTAAGAAAGTTATTACTTGAAACAAAGAAATGTTTCAATGGGTGGATAAGGTCCCAAGCCTATGATGACCAGTGGTCATATGCAGCAAAGAAGAAAATAAAAACAAAAGTAGAAGCATAAAAGGGGAACACAACTGCGGGAACTGAGAAGATGCCTGTTGAGATTAAACTTGAAAGTCTGAAGATTGTAGGTTTTGGGAAAGATAGATGCAGAACAGCATAGGGATGCTGGGACTTGTGTTCCGTGTAAATGTTGCATTGGGTGGGATAATTGATTTTAATTCGGCAAAGCATTGGCCATGGTAGGACTTTTCTAATTAATCGATTAGCGAAATAGCTCAACCGGTTTTAAATAATGTCATATACGTATCATATATACAGTTTGTTATATTAGAGTCGATATACATCGGCCATGTTTAAGCTCCAAATTTTTTTGTTACGGTAATTTAAATGAAATTTATTCTTTTTGCCTCAAATTTTCCCACTTGATTTTTATCTACCTCCCCTTGAATAAAGCTATGTGTAAATTATGGAAATTTAGATCCTCAAAGTTTTATTTTTAAATAAAAATAAGATAAATTTGCAGAGAAAGGGTCCACTTAGCAAGAAAAGGAAAAGTAAAATGATTCAAATTTTGTATGTAAATTATTGGAATGCATTTGGACTATGTTATGCACGAAGGAACCAAGAGCCATTAACCTAAATCTGAGATAAGGTGCATTTCATTTGCACAATTATAAACAAAACCAATGACATTTACTTTTTTTTCTTGTGGACAGAGTAATAATGTTGGGATTTAAATAAAGAAGATCTTTTTTTTCTACAAGATGGCGGTCTTATCTCAATTTCGATCATAATGGCGCTTGGTTCCTCTATGCATAACATGGTCGATTTGTCCTAGTTCAATTTTTTTTATTTTTTATTTATTTCCTTGATAATCTTTAAATTATAATCGTAATTATGAGTATTTAGCAATGATTGAAGAATATTATGAAAAGAGCCTGATGATGATGATGTAAATATTTATTATGCTCCTTATTGATATTGTAATTACACATTTCTCAACAGGTTGGTTGGTGGGTTCATTAGCAATTTGAAATTTCTAAGACCTGCCATTCTATTATAATAGATTTCAAGACGACCTCTTTTCCAAACAAACAAAAACATACTTAACAAAGTTTTAATTAGAGCGTTCAAATATTATAGATTAATATTTCAAAAAGTATTTGTTTTGGAGGAAAAAAAAAAAAAAAACTCTTAATTGATGAAACTTGCGTTTTACTATCCGTCTCAAAAGAAATTGGTCAAAATTTTATTAATAGGGAGGAGGAGAGAAATAATCAAAACTAGTAAATTTTATAATTGATAATGAAATATGATGAATTTTAGTTGTAGTGTTATTATTATTATAAGGTGAGTAGGAGTAGTCTCTAAATTTGTACAGTATCTCTATAATTTTGGCATTTTTAAAGAATAAAATTTCTATTAGTAAAAATTATTATTATTTAAATTTAAAAATCAAATATCAATTTAATAAAATTAAAATGAATTATTTTAAAAATTGACTAATGAGTAGGCCAAAACAAGCGGACACGATCTTAATGCCATCTCTTAGCAAAAACATGAGAACAGTTGGTCCTACACCCTCTTAAGTTGACTTTGTACTATTTCTTTTAAAACGGATCTAAAAGCAATTTTATTATAATGCATTAATATATTATTTTACCTTTAGTTAGATTTTTTATGGCAATCAAAAGATTTTAAAGCTCACCTGAAACAAAAAGAAATAAAAATTAATACACATCTGATAATAATTAGAAATAAATTAATAGATAAAAAATTAAAATCCCCTAGTGTGTTGATAAGCTCCCAGCAATTCAAATATTACGAGTATGAATAAAAAAAAAATGGATCGTTAATTTTAATATTTTTATGACAGATGAAAAAAAAAATTATTTTTAATTGAAAATTTTCTGAGATTAAAAAAAAAACTTCAATTTAATTAAAAATATTGTTTTTAAATTAAAAGTCTATTTGGAATGTCATATATTTTGATAAAATTATCAGAAAGGAATTAAGCGTTTAATTGGTAAATAGGAGAGCCCTTTGCATCCCTGTATGTTTGTTTAACTAATTGGTTAAATCCATTTCCCCTTTTGACCTGATTGGAGCTCCAAACTCTCTCTGTATGTCTTATGTGTTTACTTTAAACCATCTATATAGTACAGTATTTAGATTTACAGATATGTATTCTTCTGTCTATTTCGACTATTCAATAATAATCTCTCGATACGTACTCTAGCTAAACGCTATTGATAAGCAGTTGAGTTGATAAATAATCAATTAGTCCAAGAAATATTATATACGTAAACATTTAACTCCAAAAAGAACTTCACTGACTATTGCTTTTTCTGTATTAAATATAACTTCTTTTTTGGAGTTAAGGCTTTCACAGTTGTTATCATTAATAAAAGTACTTAATTTTCTGTTTAAGTGTGGTTTATTTGTAAAAATTACAACATTTCGGTCACTCATTCTGTGGCCTTCTTTAGGTACAATCCAGTTAAGATTACAAAGGTTATTACTTCTGGGAAAATCTCATTTGAATTAGTATTTCAATTGTAAAATTACTGGACTAAACTAAAAGTTTCGTTTAAATTTGAATTAGTTGAGTAACCAAGATGGCTGCCGCATCTCGATATGCACGCCATCTGCATTGCATATACGATCGCAGCGCCTCTACATACAATCTAACACGAGATTCAAATTTTGTATTTTCTAAACAGTGGCCTAGTATTTGAATTTCTTGTCAGATTGTATGTAGAGGCGCAGCGATCGTATATGCAATATGCAGATGGCGTGCATATACTCGTAGAGATGCGGCAGCCATCTTGGTTTCTCATCTAATTCAAATGAGATTGTCACAGATGTAATAATTTTTGTAATCTTAATTAAATTGTACCTGAAGAAGGTTATAAATTGAGTGTCCGAAAAGTTGTAATTTGTACAAATAAACCACAGTTAAAAAGAAAATCAAATTCTTTTATTAATTAAAATAACTTCAGTCTTGATTACTTGGATCTTTGAAAGGATGAAATTTAGGCGAGAGTTTCCTAAATAATTTTTTAAAATCTGCGAAAATTGTCCGCCAATGTATGTCATAATACTTGCCAACGTACGACATCCAGTACTAAAGTTATATTAAATAAAGTAATCAACCGTTCGGTCTGATTATCGGGTGTACCCAAATTTTTTCTTTGAGAGTTAAAAAGTAAATCTCCCTGAATATTAACTAATTAAAAAATATTAATTAATAATAAAAAAAATTTTACTTTTAATAATGCAATCCTCAAACTCTCTTTTTAATAGAACTATGCAAATGAAACGATCTCCACACACACACACACACACATGACAAGTTGATGACGTGAAATTAACTCAAAGTGAATGACATCTCTTTCCCAGATTAGAGGTATCCGTTGAATTTGTCAAATGCCTTTTCCCGTTCAACTCTCTCTCTTAAATGCAAATCATATTAATGCATGAAGTGGATACCAAAGGCCTTAGAGACATGTAGATGTAAGTGAATTGTTTAGCGATTATAAGGATTTTCAAGTAAGTAAATTCTATGAAAAGTATTCTAAAAGAGAGGAAACAATTAAATTTTCTGATTAATTAATTAATGTTACAGAGGGGTGTTTGGACCATATTATTTTTTATTTTCCCCATTTGTTTACCCGAGCATGAAGACACAAACTTCAAACCTAACCACACCAGCTCCGGGCTAATTTTTTTTCGGAATATTGAAGTTATTATTATTTTTTTTTAAATTCTCCTTAAGTGGTGGTTCTGTAGTTGGTTTATTTGAGAAAGAAAACGCTAAATTTTAAGCAATTTTTTTATTAATTATAAGGCGATATTTACAAATTTGAAGGAGTGCCAATAGGTCTCTGAAATATTTGTAAATATCATCTTATAATTAATAAAAAAATTGCTGAAAATTTAGCTTTTTTTTTCTCAAATTTTTAAAATAATTTTTGGGCAGAGCTCTGATGATGGTCCAAAGTTTGGGACCGAAACGTTAGTCATAGATTGGCAACAAAATGTCTTTTATTTTCAAAATTAATGTATATTTTTACCAATTAGAATAAATAAATTTTTAGTCTAGTAGCTTGGATTTTGGAGGGGGGGGGGGGAGTCGTCTCATTTATATATAAAACAAATAATCCAACTAGCCTAAGATTTTTAATGGTAAAGGATTAAAAATAAGAGAATATTAATTTTTATCTAGAAAATTAAAATTTTTAAATTACAAAGATTCTATTTTATTATATAAAAAAAAATAAATCATTTGATATACGTATTTCATATATTTAAAAAAAATATAAGGATTTTATTACAAAGGCAGATTTAATGCATTCAGGCTTTAAAAATAAAAGAGAGAGAAAATAATAAAAAAAAAATTGCGGAAACAGTCTCACTGATGAAATATGAGTAGAAGAGGTGTTAAAAGAATGGATAAATAATATTTATAGAATAAAAGTTGACTTTTTTTCTCTAAACAAAGAGAACAAATAGAGAAAGTTAAAAATATTTGTGTTTAAAAATAATTTAAAATTTCGGGTTGAGAATAAGGAATTATTTCTTAAAATTTTACCTATTTTCTGTAGAGCTAGGAATTTAAACTAGTAGCCTAGTTCTCTAAGTAAGAGATGATTTTATAATTTATTTGTAGCTCGGAGGTATTAGAATTAGTAATCGGTATATAATAATATATTTTCAGATATTATAATCTTTCTGATAGTTACAACACGAGCTAAACATTGTTTTGAGATGGCACAAAATGGTTTACATATACGGTATATTTTTTTTTTAAGTGAAACTTTTATTTGATACTCTCAAATTTTTTCGCTCTTCTATCAGCATGTCGCGTTACAAGCCGTCAAAGGTCGTGTAGCTACAAGCCATGACGTCACAAGCCGGGACGACAAAAATTGAAATTTAATATATATAACGAATTATAATAAAATAATTGTGAGATTTAATTATTCAATTTTTAAATTGATAAAATATAATTTTTAAAATAATTTAAAATGATTCAAATCTTTAATTGCTAAATAAATATTGTTCTCAGTTTTTAACATGCGTCTAGTGATTTCCCATTATCATTCCCATTTTTCAATTATTAAGTTAAGATTAAAAACGCGATTGTAATACCCTTAATTGAATAATTTTCAGTTAAACGCCTACGATCCAGAAAAAGTTTCACTTGCATCTTTGGTTTCATAAAACCACACAATGATTTTTTTTCTTTTTTTTTATTCTGCCCGTCTAGCCAACTGCCATTGGGCTAAAAAATTTTACAAAATATTATTTTAATATTAATATCGGCATACTAATTTTTTCATAACTAACTTAATAAATGCCCATTGGTTCGGTTAAAATACCGAAAAGTATCTTTTTTTAACGATGTATACCAGGTAAATAAAATACATTCAAAGAGAAGTCTTCCAACAGAGTGCATAATAGTAAATGGGTATGAAATTTTTGAAATTGTTTTTGGACGTCAAGAGATTGAGGAGATTGTTTAAGTTATAGAGAAATCAGGCTCTGGTATTCCCTCAGTGAATATAAACAATAACTATTTAAAAAAACTACTTTAATATGCCAATCCTATAACTATAATACCTATTAATAATCGAATAAACATTTCAAACTAAGACGGTTTCAATTGAATTGGATACCAATCAATCGAAATAAATAGAGACTTCCGATGCCGAAAAAGACCTTAAAACGAATTTAAAAAAATACTAGGACGGCCGAGAATATATTAAAAAAACAAAAAACAAAACAGATTTGTTTATAAAATCATATAAAAGCTAATTAAATTTAAAAAAAAAATTATTTCGCACACAGTAGCCTACAAATAAATATTTTAATTTATAAACAAGACTGATGATGAATGTGTGACAAGTGTCCTTTTTCTCTTTTTTTATAGTTCAAGTCCTCATGACCCTGTGAAGATTTTTACTGGGTAGAAAGAGAGAGTAATTAAGTCAGAATACTTTACATGAATTGACATCAATGTCTGCGCTAAATATAACGAGCCAAGTTCATGTTGTCTGTCTTTTCCATTGTTCTTTTTTTTTTTTTTACAAAAAAAAAAAAATTACAAAAACAAATAAAATTCCAGACTATGAGTGACTTTTATTCTTTTTTAACCGGCTGACAAATTCATTCAAAGAGAAAATTAAAGAGAACGCCTTCATGAGATTTAACACACACATACAAATACAAAATTAAGTATATCCTGTCTTAAATTAATTAAATAATAATTAATTTAAAGTAAAAGTTAAGAGTATAAATATCCTAAGGCGAAAAATTTTATTTTAATCATATTTATTCCTTCCGGGTCTTTGACCTGACAGTTTGCTTATTATAAAATAAAATTTTATATAATTAGGCCTGCAAAATAACCTATGACTCGTTAAATCCGAATTGAATATTAATATCTATAATCAGAAGAGAAGTTGCTGTTGATGTTACAAGTTGGGAAAGAGCAAGCAAGTACTGGAGCAGCAAAGATAGGAAAGCCTTTGAATGCCAAATGCAGAAAAGAGACGTTTCGGACAAAATTTTATCCGTCCATCTTCAGTCTAATTCAGGCACAAAGTTGTCATTGATCCTGTGCCTCAATTAGATATATAACCCTATAAAAACTGAAGTTGGACTTATTAATACCAAATTTAAATGAATAGGTTTTGAAAACTAATTTTTTGGAATGGGTGATTATATTTTAAATTTAGCAAAATTCTATGTTAAGGTGCGCGTCTCGAAAAGCGATTCACTACCGAGTTACTCTAGGCGGCAAGAGATGGCGTTAGTTTTTCCCATAGAAAGACAAGGGATTTATTCCATTTTATTTTAAAGATTCCAGCTAATTAATTAAGGGTAAAAAATTATTTTTTAACTTAATGATTACTAATTTAATTATCTATAAGATATAGAGCGAATTTTTTAAAAATATCTTTTATTTAATGCGATTAATCTAAAAAAAAAAATTAATTTTTTCCAAAATCAAAAAAAGGGCTTCTATAAGTTGTAGATAATTTAAATAGCTTTAATTTTAAAAAAATTTGAGGTCGATAGCTTCAAAATTGTGGCCGCTGGAACCTCCCAAAATTAGCACCCCGAGACGCGCACCTTAATGACCTTTTTACTTGTTTATATTTTTTACAAGTTCAGGGATGAACGAGCTGGAGCTCGGTAGTTTATTATTTTGATAAAATTGGAAAAACTAAAAAAGTTCACCAGTAAAGTACTAGTAGTCTCCCAAAGACGAGATCAAATGTTCTTTGTTCTGTATACCACAAATAGGAAATATTTGATTTGGAAGAAATCTTTAAAGCGAATTTTGAGAAAAGTGGAAAAAACTAAAAATGTACATCAGTAAAGTTTACTTATTCTCAAACTGACAGACAATTTTATTTTATAAAAACGGAAAACATTTAATTTTTTTTCAATAAAAGAAATATAAATTTTATTGTATTCAGATGGAGCGAGAGAGAACTGACTATGGATGCCCCCTGTAATAGGCAACCAAAATGCCTCTATGATTATTTTGTTGCCAGTCTATAATTGTCATATATTTCCAAATTTTGACAAAAGGGTGGTATCTAAATTTTTATTTATAAAGTTTTTTCAATCATATATTTTTAAGAATTAACACCTCCGTCTCGATTCTGAGCTCTCGTTCTATGATTAATATACAATTCAATTTTATTAAAACGATACATAACTCTTCGATCTTTCTTCATTTCCATGGTTATAATATTGGTAACCTTTCATATATTATCGCATATGAGATTTCATATTTTTCCCTTGTCGCTTACAAAAGCTTATGTTTGAATACTTTTATATACTGTATTGATGGTTTACAAATTTGTAAAAAAATTTATTTCAAAACTAAAAAAAAAATCCTGATTATGATATTTGAGGGGTAAATGTGTGTCGAATGAGGAAATGAACTAAAATCGTAAAGATAAAATAAAAACGTGAAGACGATATTCAGAATTAACATTTAGACAGGCGAGATTAGATTTTAGGCGGTTTTAATTTGGTCACGAAATACAAACGCCATTGACCTTTGTTTGTTGTGTGCAAAAGAATGAAGAAGGGCTCTCAAAAAGGAAGTTGAGAGAGTAGAGGAATTCGAATTGAGTGATGAAGTCACTTATATACTAAACAAATCCGGACACGAAAGATAAGTTTAAAAACAAAAAATATATAGAACTTGTCAAAAATGGGCACTAATTTCCTAAGTATTAAATACAGAATAAGAGAGCTGGCTAAGATATCTTTCGAGTTGTAGAGAGAGAGAGAGATAGAACTCATTAAATCCATTTCCTGTCAATTACCTTCCCATTAATCCATCAATTTTAAAGACCAGTTTTTTATTAAAATTTCTTTCTATATTTAACTGGATCTATGTGAATGCAAATACTGCCAGATAAAAATTTAAAAAAAAAAAAAAAAATTTTCTTAAATCTTTTGTATTCCGGCGGGCCTGGTAAGAAGAAAGAACAAAAGCTACCAAGATCAATGATGTTAAGCAACGCCAAGTGGTGCTGAAAATCGGGGTAGGTGGCCCACGAAAAACATACTGTATAATGCAAATAATAAATAAATTTATAAAAGCGAAATGGAGTCGTCCACATATTACGAAACGCGTTAGGGGGGGGGGGATGGACAAAACGTTACTAATTGTGGTATGGGGGACCCGGGACTTTCTCTAAATACATACCAATTCAAAGTTGAATTTATAAAAATTTTTGAAAAAAAAAAGGTGAAATGATAAAAAGTTTGTATAATTTATTTATTATTATTCTGGGGGGAGGGGGTAGTTCTATGTTGACTAACTGTGACATGGGGGGGACTAGAAAACCCTTAAAAAAGGCTTTACATAATATGTAGACGGAGAAGAGGCGATTAGACGAGGAGATAAAGCAGTTAAGCTTATAATCCTGAGTTGAAGACTCGAGTTCAAATCCACCTCATGGCAATAAATTATTCAACTCTATTTGAGATGCCTCCTCCTGAGGAAGGAAACGGGAACCCACCTCAGTATCATTCCCGTGAAAGTTACTACTCTTCAGAGTAACCACAACGTGTCAGGGCTGACACTAATGACAGATATAAATAATATGTAGACGACTCCAATGGCCTCTGATGCCGAAATGACTTTTATAAATAAGAAAAAGGAGTCTTTTATTATTTACACATCGTTGTTTAAATTAATTAGAAGGGAATATAATTTAAATGATTTTTTTTTAAATTTGTCTTTTTCAGCATGTGAAGCGATTCGGGATGAGAACCCTCGACTTCTGCCACAAGAAGCTAATGCTCTACCTCTTAGCCACAGGTCAAGGGTAAATAAATTTTATCGTTAAGAGAAATTAAATTAGTTTCTGAACCTAAATTAAATAAATTATTTTTGTAAGAAAATTATCTCTAGAAACTATGGACGAATTATCGTGTAAGTAACAAAATACATAACAGATAGGGGATGAAGTGCGTAGGCCTACTAATATATATGTTTAATAAAAAAGGTCTTTTAGTTTGTAGTTCTCAAATTACCAAACTTTATAAATATAAGGGTTGGAAACCTTTTTTAAATTTAATTAACACTATATTAACTTCCTAGTTAGTGAAAAAACTGCTGGATAGGAAGTTTTCCTTGAACTAAAATATATAGGGAAAAAAATTTGTTCGCGACTAATTAATTACGCTTGGAACTGTTTTACTACCCCGCCCTATGTTGGTTACTATCCCATTTCGAAATACGCATTTTGCACTTTACTTTTCCTTAATTTCATAAGAGTTTGGAAAACAAAAAAAAAAAGAAATTTGTTATAAACTGGAATACTTCTCATAGTGTTTTTCATCATGTGTACTTTATTCATTTAATAAAATAAGCTTAATTCATTTTGAAGTAATTTAGAATATATTTCTAATTTTTGAATTTACTTGTGCTATGCAATTAGAAATTTTTTTATCGAATTCCGTTCATTTTCTAATTAATTAGCTCTATTGATAATAACATGATATATAAATTCCATGCAAAATTTTATGCTGATTCTGAATAAATTAACGTAAATGATATTTGATATCTCAAATACTTTATTTATATTTTAATAGATGAAAAAAAGTTATCCAGCAAAAAAAAAAAAATTTAATACCTTTGTATTGTAATAAATTAATATGATAAAAGTCAAAATGGCCTAAGATGCCGAAGTCTTTAGTAATATTCTTATGTAAACTTAAAGCTTCCTAACTTTTTTACTTTCTCTTACCTCATTATATGTTAATATATAGAGAGAGAAAGTATTGGATTCATGTCAAAAATTCGATGTCGAGATACACGTTTTGAGGTTCCCTGAATCCAAAAAATGGTTTTCGCGACATGTTCTGTTTGTGAACAAAATATCTCAAGAACGAAAAGAGTTAGGAGGTTGAAATTTTATATTTAAGCTAGGAACCCTCCTGGGACGTGACACGAAGCTTTTGAACAAAATCGGCCAAAGAGTACTAGTAATTTACTGATGTAATTTTTCAGTTTTTTTTATTTTCTCAAAATTCGCTCCAAGGATTTTGTTTAAAATTCAAAAATCAATTATTTTTTAGATGCTCTTTAAAATGCCTATTCTCATTTTGGCATTGAAATCTTCTGAAGACCACTTTATTCTTGTTCTTCATAGGAAAGAAAGGAGAAATATACTTATACTTATAATACTTATACCCATACTTATAAATTTTACATCTTGAATTCTAATATATCGGCGGAAACTAAATATATGTCGACACGAAAAATCTGGTGTGACAACTTTCGAGAGAAAATTGAGTGCTGTGCGACCAGTCCCACCAGATTTTTTAATTCCATATCAATAGTAAGTTGTTTTTTGCTTATATGAAAGGTATATAAATCTTGAAATTTTACAACTAACCAAAAAAAAGAAGGAAAATTCCTGACTGGGTCGACTGGTGCAAACACACGTCTCTCTCTCTATGCATGTGTATATGTGTATGCGTGTGTGGATTGGGCTGCCTGGTTTGTCCGTCCGTCCATCCGTCCGCCTGACTGGGTTCAATGAACGCCACACGGCACATCTCCATTCCCTGTGTATGCACCTTTCGTTTCCAACTTCAACTCTCAACATTGGCTAGCAACCGACAGACACCGTCATCATCAACCGGCTACAACTCGTTCAACTTCCATCCCAAACAACCTCTTGTCCCTCCGAACTTGACTGTATATAAATATCAGATACCTGGTCTTGCCCACGTGTCCACATATTGTCCTCTGGTAGGTGTCATGTATATGCCTGTCTAAAAATATAATACCTGTCAAATGGATCTACAATCAAAAATTGAATTTTATTTAAAAAAAAAAAAAATATTTCATTCCCTTTCTCTAATTTAGAAAATGAATGAATATTATTATTAAAGATGAATTGTGAAAAATTTATTATTAGATCTATCTTGACTTAGATATGACTCGCAAAAATCGAGGTCAGGAATGAATGACTTTCTTCGGGTTCTATGTTAAATGAATTATATTATATTTATTAAGTTAATGTCAAGTTAGTCCTTTTTACTATAACCTAATTTCGAGTATATTATTTTGTTCTCTAATTAGTAATATTTAGATGCCCTCGGGGCTGGTGGTTGCTGTAACCTCATATACCAAACGTCCGGGTTCGGACCCCACAGTCCGATGATTTTATTTAAGCCAATTGATACCAAATGGCTAAATAAAATGCCTGGACCCCATATTGTATATTTATTAATAACGGATATCGTAAAGTCTTATATGGCCTGAGTTGCCGAAAGACTGTGTGAATGTGTGTGTGAGAGTGAGTGGATGAGAAAAAGTGTGAATGTTTTTTATAAAAAAAAAAAAAGTAATATTTAGATAGGTCTAATAGATTTCTGATCTAATTTTTGCATACAAGTATCTGGACGAGATTTTCAGCTTTAGATTAACGTAGAGAAACATTCATTATTTGAAAAAATTCGGCGCCCTAAGTGCCTGATGTGCTCGAGAATCAACCAAAGCAATATTTTTTAAAATAAATTATTTCAAGCTATTATCTGTATCAACCAAAAGTATCCATTGGCTAGAGATTTGATTCGAGCCCTTCCTAGAGAGCTTAGAGACGTGATTAGTGTGATGATATTAATATATTTTTTTAAATGATTTTTGATGAGATTGATTGTTTAGATATTTGAAAAATTTTATTTGTATGAGCAATGTGTGGGGGTTTCAAAGTTTAAATGCACTTGGTCTTTGTATGATTTAGAGTTGTTTTCTCTCACCGATAGAGTGCACTGCTAGAGTGGATACTTTTGGCTGATACAGATTGTACTTTAGTTGTCAATGGTCAATACTCAAGATTCCACTTTCGTGCAGCGGAGGAACAGAGATCGTTATAGTTAGGCAACGTAAAGCTCTGAGAATAGGAAACCCTTCAGGAACAAGAGAATTTTAGGGGGGGGGGGGTAAGATTTTGGGAAATGGAGGGAATTATAATTTTTTTCAATGACATTCATTTAAAGAGCGAACAACGTTGAGGTAACTAATGGACACAAAATTTTATAATTTTGAAAATGAAACCATTTTCGGATGAGGGGAGGGGCTGAAAACCCCATACCCCCTCTCCCTATGAGAATATATTTTGTAAATATGTTTCTCAACCCTGTGAATAATAATAGAAGTGAATAATTGTTTTATATATAACAGGACTAATTTATGTTACTGTTTGTTTTATGTACAGTGAGGGACAATATTAAGTCCCACCCATGCATTTTCTACGTGTGATTATTTCATTGTTTAAAAAAAAATATTACATATTTTTTAATGAAAACTTTCATAGTTCAAACCTAGAAAATTTCCTAAAAGATTTTCATTTTCTTTAATAAAAACAATGAAATAATCACAAGTAGAAAACTCATGGGTGGGACTTAATATTTTGCCCCACACTGTACAGTTAGCGCCACAAATGTTCCAGGGTGGAGCCTTGAGCTAAGTCCACCAATATTTTTAAAATAAATACAAAATATTTTTTTAATGAAAGTTAGTTACTTTTATACTTTCGACGACTAAGAATTTTGGTTGCCTAAGCTCAAGGCTCCACTTTTGAGCACAGCAGGCACTTGTGGCACCAACTGTACATGTGTATCAATGAGAAATTTATAAAATTAAAAGAAAACAAACGTCTTTTATAACTTATATATGTATTAACTGGCTATAAAGAATTTTAGAGATCATTGTATAGCTACTTTCTAAATACTTTGTTTGTTGTCTGTTTATATACTAATGCTATTTACTAGCTAATATTTAATTAAATATAAAATAAATTGAAATAGAATGTTATATAATAAATTGGATATCCCCAGGTAGAATCAATTAATTTTTTATTTTCATATCTAAATATTAAATCAATTTAATTTAGATTCTCCCAATAGAGAGGGAGAGAGAGCGAGCGATTATTTTATTTACCCTAATTCAAATTAATTGAAATTATTCATTTTTCAATTTTAATTTATTGATAAAAATTTAATAATAAAGTGATAAAGAGCAATTCTTTATAAATAATTCTATTGATACTTGGTTTGGGAGAGATTTCATTTCATTTGAATAAATGTAATTAAATTTTAGATAAAAATTGAATCTACAATGCATCCAATAGATAGAAAAAAAAAACATTCAATACTTTTACTTTTTAGTATTCTACTATAAGAAAAAAAAAGTTTTTAAATCCTTTCCGCCAATCGTCGTCAAATATTTAGCTCATTTTCTTAAAAGAAAAGAGCTAAGCTTTTGGTACGGGAATAATTTAAACTGTGTGAAAGTTTTACAACTCAGTTACTTATTTTTGTTATGATCTTGAAAGTTTTTGTATTACATGTAATTTTAATAGAAATGGAGAAAAATATTTTTTTTTTTTATTAAAAAGAAAGAATGAAATTATGGGAAAATAGAAAACAAGAACAAATTAAATTGAATAATAAGAGAAGATGACGACAGCAAAAATAATAAACCTGAGAATCTTTCACTTATATTTGTATATATCTATCTTTTTCAAACAAGACTAGTATTGTTCCAAAATCTCACTCAAATTAAAGACAACTTTTAAACGGTAAATATTAAACGTACCGAGAGATGCCTACATCAAATCCTCGTTTGGTTACTAGGACCCTACATGTTAATAAATATGGAGGTGATTCAACAGGTCTTATATTATTTATTATTAAAATAAATTTCATCTCCAAAAGATAGCAAAATGCTCTCAGGCTTGGCTTAGTTGGTAGCGCGCCTGCCTTGTATATCAAGGGTCGAGGGTTCGGATCCCAGGCAGTCCGATGATTTTATTTCTCCGAGTCCCCTTCAAATCAACATTTAATCAGACAATTCTAAATCCAGTGCGTTTATTATTTATTTGGATATACCCTAATATGCAAGTGCGCCTACATGCAGGCAGTCTCTTGTAGCACTGGTAGGATTGATTTTGAGAACTAATAAGCTTATCGTTAATTGTACATAAATATGTACGTAAATATGATTAGGTATGGGCACAGTAACCAATGTTTTTATCATATGGCAATTAGAAATTAGAAAGACAAGAAGAAAATTATAGATAAATTTTACGAAGGCCAAAAATTCTGGTATTGTTGTCCAATATCAACCAAAAACAACAATAAATTAACAGCTACAATAGCCGCCGGGTTTGGCAAGAACAAGAATGGGCATTCTTTTGGATTTAAATCCTAAAATCTGATCCGATCTAGGATTTTCGGATCTGGATTTTTAGGGAGGATCTTGGATCTGGGTCGAAATAATTTTTGCTCTCATCATAGAATCAGATTGCTAAATTGCTTTATGAAGGATTAGCATTCCTGGATTTTTGTGATCCCTTTCAAAGGATTGCCAATTCTTTAAAATTTTTTACTTTTTAATAAATATGTAGGGCCTATGTCTTTTTTTTCATCCAAACGCGTAAAAGTCCGGGTCCGAAATCTGGATCAAAACAGCGACACTTTTTCTATATCGGATCGGATTACCGATCCACATCGATTCGTCCGGACAGCCTGGATCCGCGGATCGGATCGCTAATCCTTTTAAAGGATTTTGGCCATCCCTGGACAAGAAGAAAGAACAACAACCTAAGCAATGCTTAAATGTTTTTAGTTTTTTCGATAACAAAAAAAATTAAATTATTTTTATTTCTTCTGAGGCGTCCGGGCTTTTTAAGCGGGGAAGGGAGAGAGCCCTTAGGTTCCGGGGCTCTGTTGAGCAATATAATAAAAAAATTTTAAGCTTAAAAAAACTTATATTTTATAATTCATAAATCCTAAATATACAATATTTTGTTTTGTCAATAATCTCTCTATTTATTTAAATTAATTAAAAAAAAAAACGCTTTGATTATGAAAGAGAAAAAAATTATAAAAATAATTCAGTTTTATTAAAAGCCTGTAAATTTTTTAATATTTCAATTTCAATACATACATTTTATTGTAAATATTTTTTGAAAAGATCGAGATATAATAAAAATTGTCTAATCATAGAACTCTCTCTGGAATTTAATTAAATGATCGCTGTTTTTTTTTATTTTCTCAATGAATCAGAAATTTCACCCTCGTATGCATTTGTGATAAGCAAGTGAGCATTCGAATGATTCATTAGAAATTTTTTTTTTTTTTTTCAATTAAATAAAAAAAAAGTAAATAAGTTTTCTAATTCTAACTAATAAATAAATGATTTTTACGTTCCAATTTTTTTCTTTTTTCATTTTTTCAATTCTAATTAGGGAGGAAATGTATTTATGAGTATGTGTATGTGTGGAGCAATAAAATTCAAACTCTTTTCACTTTGTGGCTTGAATTAATTAAAATATCAATATAACTTTTGCTCTTTTTTAATCAAAGCGAAAATCACACTTTCCTTATAGGCTGCTGATATCAATTAAATTTGAAATGTTTGAAATGATCAAAGGAAAATATATAAATAAATAAATGGTTTGGAAAATTCATACATTGATAATCATCATTCTAGATTCGAAAGGTAGTGTGGAAAATTTTGTAATTTCCATTTTACTTTCTAAATATACAAATAGTAGAGCAAAATTTTTATTGAAATGCTGAAATATTTATAAATTTGAGTTCAAAAATTTATTTAGACAGTGTCCCTTCCATGTTTATTACGAGTCGATAGGTTTGAGATCTAAGGTATCAAGGGACGGATAGATAATATTTTCTAAACGGTGTCCTTTTGAGCGAATTTGTCAGAAAGGAATAAAGAAAAGGGTGGAGGGAGGCTCTTCCCCCTCCACCATCATAGTTTCAGTCAAATATCGCGTGTTCCCTAGCGTTAAACCACTTTCGGCGGTAGATAATGATGACTGTTGCAAGCCTCAAAGTGATGTGTTTGAAATCAGAGATGGTTTTTCTAAAAAAGGATCGCGATCCGTCAAGATCACTATTCACACAATCCCATATTCTTTTCAAAAAAAAAAATCCTGGACCCGATTTTAAATCCTATTTTATCAAATTGCTTTCATTATAACTTTTTTTAAATCCTTGTAGGATCAGTTCTCGTCAATATTAATTAAGTTTTTTTAAGAATTCTAAATCCAGCAACTAAATCTCTTTGGAAAAAGAATTAGTTCCTATCCTAGATCTTCAGGAAGAATTTCAATTCAAATCCAAAATCAGATTTAATATTTAAATCCAAAATGAGCCTGCCCATCACTGCTTGAAATTCTTGCGTAAGTTTAATTATACTTGCAGGTCGTATTTGTTTACTGGAAGATAGACCGATTCCTCGATAGTTCCTCTAGATCGGACCAAGCAGGCGCTAGATGAGTCCTGAATTAATCTGTCATATTGGTTGCCTACCTTTCGGCAAACAAACATGACCTGAACTATTATACTATATATCTCGATGGAGTATTATAAATAACTTTGAAAATTATTTCAAAAAAAAAAAATGCTCAAATTATTCAATTTTGAATAAAACTTTTTTATAACTTTAATTATTTTAGTATTTGGAATAAAAACTAGATCACCGTCACAAAACAAACAAAACTTTCTCTTATATGAGTAATTATTAAATTAAGAAAAATCTATAAGCACTAATATATTTAAATTTTTAAATCCATATGTTCAAAAAAAAAAAAAAAAAAAACACTAATAAAAATTAAGAAAACTATACAGTATAGTCATATAATTCTGGAAAACTTTGTGGCAGCGTAAAAAAAAATTTCACTCAAGATTTTAATGCCAGTAATGTCATTGCACTTGTCTGACTTGACTTTGTATCTGTGTGTGTGTGTTTATATTTATTTTCTCTTTTATGGCAAGAGAGTTTATTCTTTATTATTAGCATGATCAAAACATTCACTGGTACTTCCCTTGTCCACCACTATCTGCGGGACTGAATTTATACTATATATTCCTCAATTATTAGTCTTTCTTGGACAAAGTATATGCATGCTGTTAGTAGTCTAATAAATAAAATACTCTCTTTGAATCTTTCCGAGATTTTATTTTTAACAGATTTAGTTCAGATGATGGTGAAAACGGAATCATATTCTGTGTTCTGACATTATTTGAGCGGGGAAATTTGCACTAAAAATAAAATATTTTAATATTCCTGAATAAGAATTCAAAGGTAGAGTAGTTTTTGCTCCCCAAGAAAAATCTGAAATGACGTTCTTATAGGCAAAAAGTTATCAAAAATTTAAAAGAGAATATAATTCGGTAACTAACAGCAGACCATGGAGGGGGCCATTAACCGAGGGAATAAGCAGTTAAGCTAATTAGAAAAAATTCAGTTCATGGCAACTTTGAGATGCCTTCTCCTGAGGAAGGAAACTGAAACTCATCTCAGTATTAATCCCGTGAAAATTAGACTAACCACAACGCGTCAGTTCTGAAGAAAACAACAGAATACCAATAAAATAGTACTATAATTTGCGAATATAATTATTTCTCCCTTTAAGCCAGTCTTTCCTCTAGCCAAAACATCAACATGAAGGTGTTGAAGGTGTGCAATGGGCAGGCTTGCTCCTTCTCTTGATCGCATTCTCATCCCGAAATACGGAATTCAGAAAGAAAAAGATAGACTATTAAATATACCAAAAAAAAAAAAAAAAAACAAAGATTTCATTTTTTTTTAATATGATTGTCCCCCTGATTTCTGGCTACGTGCCTGAGGTAAATAGCATATTACGATACAATAACTCTTTCAACCAATCCAAGACCAATTTTGCAATTATATGGACAATAATAAGTTTCCTTCTTCTCTTTTTTTATTTCAAAAAGTCATAAGAGAAAACGCCATTATATTAGAAATGATTTTTATTGTCAAAAGGAATATTTTTAGTCAGAAGGTTATTATTCCCTATAGGAAAATAGAACTCAGATCTCTCAAACCACTTGTTTTTTTTTATTGGCAACCTCTTCTTCTCTTTCTTGAATCTTTCTTTTTCTCTCTTTTTTTTTATTATTATCCTCCAAGAAAAATTTGCGTGTTTCAAAACGTATAGAATAATAAAACTTAACCCAGCTTCTAGGCTGTTTTTTCTTTGGCGGGTGTTAACGATAGCGTTAATCGACGTCTTCGTTAGACGACCAATAATAATAATAACGGGATCTATATCAAGGAGAGAGAGAGAGAGAGAGAGAGTTGCAATCGAGCGTTTCTTCTTCATGAAAGCTATATAAAGAAGAGAAAAGGAAGAATTCCACCTGGGAGCAATTAACTAAAGAGACAATACTTGCAAAAAGATAAAACCTTTATGCACTCCTCTTTTATTTTGACAATGGCCTTAAATTATGAAATTTTTCAAATTCTATTCTTGTTTGGTTTTTATATTCCTTGATAAAATTTAACTTAAATTGGGGGCTTCAAAAAAATGAGGGAATGGAAGGTGGTGTTGAGTCCCCTTCTTTAAACAAAATGACTTCCTTTGTAGATTAGATGAAAAAGGTCCAGTGTTTGAGATGGTAATTAATAATATCTGAAGAGTACTACAGTCGGCACCACAAAGGCCTGATGTGCTCGAGAGTGGTAGACAACCAAAATGCTTAGACGTAATCGGAGTGCTTTGTCTTTAAAAAAAAGAAGAGTTTTTTCATTCACTTCAGATACATTAAAAAAAGATGAATATTTTTGTTTGGTTTAATAGGGACAAGGCTCCACTCTCGAGCAAACTGCGCCGACTCTACAAAATGATGGCTGTTTTAATTCGAAAACCTTTTTGAACGACGTTTCATCAAAGGAAATGTGTAGTCACTACTAAAATCGAAAATAATTGTTTAAAATAGTGAAAATGTTGAAGAAACAGATGTTGAAGACACAGAAGACATTTAAAAAAAAAATGAAAAATTACAAAAATAATAAGAGGTATTTGAAAAAGAAAAAAAAAACTACTCGAGAAGAATTTGGGCGTCTCAAGATTTCAGGAAGATGCAATTTTAATTATAATTTTGCTATTAGTGAAATATTAGTAGAGGTATGATTTATTTCTGAAACGTCAACAATTTTCCCTGCTGAAGCAAAAAAAAAAAATTTAGTCATCTCTCCTCCCACAAATCCACCGACTTTTCGGTCGCGAATTTCTTCAGGACAATTTCTTGGGAGTGTAATCATTAATGTGTTTATTAAAGCTTTTGTGGTTTGTATTATTATTATTATATGACTTTTTAATTATAGACCACATTTTGTATTAATTATTTATTAAAAATATAGTGTACAACGTTTCGACTGATTATTCTGCAGTCGTTTTCAAATTCTGTGCACTTGTCCGATTCAAGTGAACTAACGATTGCAGAGTAACCAGTCGAAACGTCATACAGTTTAATAAATAATGAATACAAAATGTAGTCTATAATTAAAAATTCCTATAATATAAGTGTAATCATTGTTTATATTAAACGTCGAACGGGTGTGATGGCACATCACTCCCCAAAATAATAAAATGTTCTCTTCTCTTGCTGCTTGTTATTTTTACATAAATTTTCAAAAGCACCATCTACAACTTTGTATCTACTCAAATAATTTGAAAGACTACGTCTAGAGTTTGGCTGTCTTTGTGTATTTGCAAAATGATAAGCTGTGATTAACGGATTAACTTTTTAAATTCCAAATATTTGGCGAGAATTCTATTTTAAGTAGCAAATTTTAAATATGAATGTAATAAATAAAGGTACGGCCTATATAAATAATCCTCGTTACATTATTATAATAATTAAATTGTTTTATTATAACTCTGAAAGATGCAAACTGAATATAAGTTCCAGGTGGAATTCTTTGATTTCCGTCTCTTAATCATGTTATGATGATGATAACTCAAGGTTTCTTCTTACGAAATTTCGTCCTTTGTACTGTACAAAAACAAAATGTCTGAAACGAAGTAACCAAGGTTTTTCTCTTTCACTGTGTAATGGAAAAATTTTCGCCATCTCATTCCCTTTGATCTTATCTCTCCCTCATCTTTATGATGAATAATATTGAACTAAATTAGATCAAAATTTTCCTTAATTTAAAAGTTGAGAAAATTTTATGTAACAAAAAAAAAATTAATTGCTGGAAAAGGATTCATTCACATTTTAAATCGATCGAAATCAAGCATTCCTGATTGATAGTGCCTATCTCATAGATTTGGGTGTATTTAAAATACTAAGAACACTTATTTGAATTATTAACAGTGCAGGAAATATATGTAACAGTTATGTACTATCAAGAGAAAAGATATTGGACAACCCCCTCACGTCTACCTGAATTTAGAGCCTTTTGAGGTATGTATACAGGGCCGTAACTAGGCAGATGCAACAGGTGCACCGTGCATCTGCCTAGTTACGGCCCTGTATACATACCTCAAAAGGCTCTAAATTCAGGTAGACATGAGGGGTTGTCCAATATCTTTTCTCTTGATGGTAACTTTGAAAGGAGTAGGCTACTCGCCGGTGCTGTGAAGTACCCCAGGTTCCCTAGCATAGAGGAGGTTGGTTAAAAGAAACATGGTAGAACTATCAATAAGGATCAGTTCATTAGCTAGAAATGAACTAGAAAGAAGAGTTAGAAATACAGGAATTAGAGTTAGAGATATAGGAAATAATGTAACTTCCCGAGGTGCCGATAGATGGCTACAGCCAGAGGTGGTGTCTCTGCGTGCACAAAAGCACCTCGGGTAAATAAACGGGGATTCCGGTAGAAATTTCAAATAATAAATTGATTGGGTCAAAATTCTGTTAGGATCAATTTTTGAAGTAACTTTAATGAAAGGACAGGAAGTTATTAGAAATTTGAAGTCATACTGGTGATTAGGTTTTTAGAAATAAGTAGTAGCAAAAAAAAAAGCTAAGTAATAAGTGATATTCATATCATGTCTTATTTCTCAGCTTTAATTTCCATTTCTTAATTTTAAATTAAGATTGCCATCTCTTTAAAATTGAATAATTAGAGTATTTGTTCTCTAAAAATTAAAATTATTTTTTTTTTTAACATTTTCATGCTTTAGAATTCATTAAATGTTTTAACGTTTGGCTTGTATCCAAAAAAAAAACGTGAAATATGCAAATTCGATATTTAATGGAATATTTACAAGTTGGCCACAAAATAAACAGCAACGAGTAAAAAAAAATAAAAAATTATAATAAGAATGAAAAATAATTTATTTATTCATTCTTTATAATCAAGAAATTTCAATTTCAATTAAAAAATTAAAAAAAATAGTTATTTTAAAGGGTTATTTTGGTAATTGAATTACGAAATAGAAAAGTGGTGAGTCTACATTTGAACGGTGGCTTTTCCACTTGTTCAATCATTTCTTATTAATCTACTACTGTATTTTAATTGAGTGACACCCAATGAAAGCACTAATTATCAAATCATTATAATAGTAAGTTAATAAAATAATGAAAGTTTTTTTTTATCATATATTATTTTAGAGTGTTATTTCTCCAATCTTCATTAGGTTTTCATCAAATAGACCTATAGAAAATGTTCTAATGACAACTTCAGAGGTAGTAATCGAAATGTTGTGTACATTGCATAAATAAAATAAAATTCGTTATTTTATTTGAATCGTTTATTTCAGAAAGCACCTAAGGGACAAAATTTCGGAAAAATGTGTTTTTGGTGCTAATGTACAATTTAAAGGTAAATACATCTTTTAGTGCCGAAATAACCAATGTTCCTCATCAGCAATGCTATTTGGCAGCCTTGAAAATAATCCGTTTATTTCAGAAAGAACCCAAGCGCCGTCGCTTAGGTTCTTTCTGCGGTAAATTTCACTCATGCCCTGTAGACATCACGTGTTTTGTGACTCGCAGCCGTCGCTTAGGTTCTTTCTGCAGTAAATTTCACTCGTGCCCTGTAGACATCACGTGTTTTGTGACTCGGTGGTTTGATTCAAAGGTTACCTAACACTGAGTAGTTAGTTTTCGTGAGTTTTCGATGAAAATTAGGTGTTATTTTGTTGTTTATTATTACATTATATAGTTTTTTTTTTTGACGTGACAACGTCTTACAAATCATGTGTCTATAGAGACAAGTTAGAGGGGCATGCACGAAAAATTTTATCGACTTGAATAACTCCTCTGTCTTAAGAGGTATAATTATGGAGAATATACGGTTAGAAAGAATGAGTTTTCAGCTAAAGATTTCACCATTTATTTTTTTCCTATCATTTTATTTTACCGCGCTGCGGTAAATTCTAATTTGAAAGTTTAAACCCCTGTAGATTCCGAACGGCTAATCCGATCAGACTAAATGAGATGTCATTTGGTGCAGAAACAAATCCTCTAATAGAATAAATAAAAAATCCCGAGTTATTAACTCGAAAATTAGTTTTTTTCTCGAAAAACCTCATTTTTTAGGCAAAAAAATATCGAAAAATAGCCCTATTTATGTAACGCCTAGCTACTTGACCATAAAAGCTATTTTTTTTTATTAAGCCGGGTGCCAAAGGCCATCCCCATAATATACAATATATAACATTTTACAAAACAATATAAATACAATATAAAACCATGTAAATACAATATAACATTATATAGTTCTTAAGCCATGTCGGATAGTTCAGATGATGAACCTATTCCCAAGCGTAGGCGTGGTGTTGTGCACGAAGAAAAATACAAACGGAACATTATTCGGAATGCTAGGCTCAAAGGACTGCAGTACGACTCTATATACGCTGTGTATATAGACATACTGTAGCGTGTAGTCTACTTGTATTTTTCGATTTAGGCATAGTAAAAACACTCTTTTTTATACTTAAGTGTGTCTATTACTTACCTTTGATACCAAAACAGGTAAAAATTAATGGTTTGACTTAATTTCAATAATAATTTTTAAAAAATCACTCGTTTATTTCAGAAACCACCTAAGTGCAATTTTTTCAAAAATTAATTACTCAAAAACTTAAAGGAAAAAAAATAATTTTTTAAATAGATTATCCCAATAGCATGTTTATGATTTGATAAAAAAATATTTGAAGTAGACTAGACCTATACTTAAGCTGCAAAACAGTTTTTTTTAGTTTTCCGAAAGTTGAAAAAAACGCACTTAGGTGCTTTCTGAAATAAACGATTCATTTATTATAGTGAAAATAAAAATTGTATCAATAATAAAAAATATATATCATAGTTCATATATAGTTTTTATATTAATGAGAAGAAAATAAAATTTGAAATTTTATTTTATAAAATTTTGAGAAAAAAATCAAATCAGACTTAATGGGCTCATTCAAATATTACGTAAGCAAATTTTTGGAAACTCTAACCTTATAAGTAAAATTTAAACTCAAAAAGTACATCCACTAGTACTCGATGTTTTCCAAAGACGAAACCTTCCTTACGCAAATTATATTAGTACCAAAAATAGTATATATTTAAAATTTTCAAAAAATAGAGCCGTTTTCGAGAAGTGATGTGCTTACAAACAAACAAATTTACATTGCTCGATTAATAGTATAATAAGATAAGATAAAAGATTTTGTTGGTTATAAACTAGCCACATAAAGTTAATTATTTAGTCGTTATTTTTGCTATTATAAAAGTGATGATAAATTTCAATTATATCAGAGACCGAGGGGCTCCGTACAGGTAATAGGATCATATGATACTGTTTTTTCCGTATCACAAAAAGCAAGCAACAACTACTTATTTAATTTCTATTAATAACCGGATGCATAAAAACGCTTGTTGATTATTAAATCACGTCTCTTTCTATGAAGTATTTTTATATTCAAATTTGAGATGAGATACTTTCTTTATTTAAAATATTTATGTTGACATTTACTTGAGGAAAATTTTATCAATTTTTCTTTATTTTAATCATTCACATCTAATTAATTAGATATCTCTTGAATAAGGCAGTTGACTATGACTTTCGAGTTTTTTCAGTTCTAGTTACGCTATTCATATGATTAAATAAGAGCCCAAGTAGGATTTAGTTAGCAAAGACCCAAAGTGTAAAGGCTTTTAATAGGTTTTATATTATAAATGATGACTTTAATAAGTTGCTAACTTCACAAAACCTTTCTTTTACATCAGTAGCTAATTATAGCTTATTTTTAACTCGAAGGTTAAGCGTGTTCTTGATTACCATATCGATGATTTGGTATTGGTCGGATAAGTTCGCTAGTTAATTAGAAGTGAAGCAACCGACACTCAGAGAATTATTTATTAATTATGACTTTTTAAAGATAATCGGTGGAATGAAAGAAAATAATTGAAAATTTCATTTCAGATTTCATTGTTTAAAAATTTTTATAGATATTTTCAGATGATATAAAAAAATCTGGTGTGACTGGCGCACAGCACACAACTTTCTCTTACCTTCGGTAATCGAAAGTTGTGTTCTGTGCTTGTCACACCAGATTTTTTGTATCGACATATATTTAGTTCCCGACAGTAAGGAACATTGGAATTCAGATGTAAAATTTATAAGTATGGGAAAATATTTATATTTTGTTACCATGGCAACCATTTCTCCTATCCTTCCCTATGAAATACAAGAGTAAAGTGGTCTTCAGAAGATTTCAATCGCAAAATGAGAATATACATTTGAAAGAGCATCTAAAAAATAATTGATTTTTGAATTTAAAAAAAATCGTTGGAGCAAATTTTGAGAAAATCGAAAAAAACTGAAAAAGTACATCAGTAAAGTACTAGTACTCTTTGGCCGATTTTGATTAAAAGCTTATTTTTCCGGTCCCGGGGGTGTTTAACTTAAATATAAAATTTCAACCTCGTAGCTCAATTCCTTCATGCTTAAAATTGAACACACACCCACACACCCCCCACAGACAGACCATGTCGCGAAAACCACTTTTTTGGATTCAGGGGACCTCAAAACGTGAAGATCCATCAAAATCTCGACATCGAATTTTTGACATGAATCCAATACTTTCTCTCTCTATATATATATTACATATATACATAGGTAAGAGAAAGTAAAAAATTAAGATCAAAAGTGTCTCAGAAATCATAAGTATAATAATAATAATTGGAAGAAATATTGTTTGAAGACAGTAAGAAAATCAATATTCTTCAGGACTTTGGGCTAAAGGAAAATATTTTTTTGTGTATTACTCCGTTTTATTTTTTCTTTGCTTGTATTGAGAATAATGCTATTATATTGGCATTGAAATATTTATAATAAAACTGAGAGAAAAAAAAATATTTTGCTTTGGCCAAAAGACTTGAAGATTAGATGAAAAATATATCTAAGAAAGGAACATGCCAAATGAATAAACTTGGGAAGAGTTTAATGAAATGATTTTCAAAAAAACTATATTTATGAATCTAAACATTCGCTGAAAATAATATAATAAGCAGGGGCGTAGTCAGAGGGGGGAAAATGGAAGTCCAAACTTTTTGTAAAAACTGCAAAATATAAATTATACTCGTAATATGGAGAGAAATTTAAACGAACAACAGGAAAAGGAACAGAAGCCAAAAATAAAATCTTCCGATTTTTAACAAATTATTGGCACGTGCACTTGATAGTGATTCTGTGCACTTGCTCCCATTCAAGGAAACTAACCTCTAAGGGACACCTACATCAAGTTAATAATTTCAATAACTTCATGTAGGTGTCCCTTAGAGGTTAGTTAACTTGAATGGGAGCAAGTGCACAGTATTTGAAAACTACTGCAGAATAAGCAGTAGAAACGTTGTACAGTATTTATATTTTTAATAAATAATTAATAACAAAATGTGGTCTATAATTAAAAACTCCCATAATAATTGAACTCAATAATTTGTCAAAAATTGGAAGCTTTTATTGGCTACTCCTGCTCCTTTAAATTTATCTATATTTTTATTAATTATTTTTTGAAGATTCAGAGAGGATTTGGACTCCCATATCCACCTTCTGGCTACAACCTTTCTGCTCATATTCCTGTTGTATAAGTAAACAGCAACTGACTTCATTGGTTGATCGTTATAAAAAATTATTAAAAAAATCTTTAAAAATATATTCGTTTAGAAGAGAATAATGGAGAGAGGATCGTCCAAAACTTATTTTAATTCAGAGGTAGAGTATTTCTGACGACAAAGAATAAGTGTTCAGAAGCCATCCGAGGAGTGAAATTTATTTAATTTGAATATGGATACCAATCAATCGAAATAAATAGGTGCTGGGTCTAAATGGCCTCAGATGCCGGTAAAGCCTTTTAAAAAAAATTTAGTTTAATCTGATTTTATTCAAATATTTAATTTAATTAAATCAGATTTTTGAGTAAATTAAATTAGTTTGATTAAAGATTTAGTTAAATTAATTTACTCATACTAAATCATTACAGACAGTAGTTCGTGCACAACTCTGACTATAATTAGAGCGTTGGTTATTTGAACTCCAAATGAAAAAAAATAAATAAAATAAGCTCAAACTAATTAAATATAGTAGTGCTACATAATGAAGGCATCTTTTACAGAAAAAGCTTATACATTAATAAAAAAAGTAGCTACTTTAATAAAATGTTTTTGATCCTTTTGTGTTATGAATATAATTATTTTTCTTAGAAAAATGTTTTGTAAAAATATTTTAAGATTAAAAAAAAAGAGAAAAGAGTTAATATCGTTATGGCTGTATAGGGAATTACAAACTTTAAGATTGGAAATTATCTATAATAATTTTGATCTTTTTCGATCCTCCCTTTCTCTCTCTTGATAATTGCAATTCTATTGCTGTGATAACTTTTAGTTGAAATCGATTTGAGGTTACAATACATACGCGATTACATATATGAGAACATGTTTTTAATGGTTTTCTCCCCCTTTTGATGAAATGTGCAAATGAAATTGTCTTGTTGGCGAATACCAACCACATACATACACACACACAGCACACTTGTTGAATGAAATTTAATACCATTTTGGTTTAATTCCCCCCTCATATCCATGCCAAGAATGAAAAATATTGTGAGTGGTCATCATATGACAATGTCATTTGCATTATTTAGATAATTACAGAAACATAACATAAATGTATAATTTCTTGAAATTTTAAAAGAGCGACTTTATGAAATTAAATATAACCAATTGTCTCTTTCTAAAGAACATGTGGAATAAATTTGGTTGAAAGGTATTTAAGATTCTGGCATAAATATTTAGTAGAGATCTTATTTATCTTCATGACAACGAATTAAAATTTAAAGACACTCTCTATAGTCAGAGAAGTTAAAGTAATTGATATTGTCAATATTGATAAATATTTGGTATAAGTCAAGAATAAATCGCGGAATCTCGGATGGGTGGTCCAAGAGAATCAGAGTGTTGAATGTCTACCGATTGGTATATTAATTAAATATAAACAGGGTGTTTCTAAAATAGGCTGCCAAATTTCTGGAGTGGTTTTCTTATATTCAAATAAAGAAAAAAGTTCCTTGTAGCATAAGTCCAAAAATCTTCGTTTTTTCGTTAGCCGCCATTTGGTTTTTGTTTTGTTCACTAAATTTTTGTTATCTCCAGAATGGTTTGAAATGGTTGAAATTTGGCATGGTACTAGTCCTTCAGTAAGTACCATGCCAAATTTCACCATAATTAGTCAAATTCTGGAGATAACAAAAAAATTTAGTGAAAAAAAAACAAAACAAAAATGGCGGCTAGCGGGAAAACGAAGAATTTTTGAATCCAATAATTAGTTTAATTAAAAAAAAATTTACTATAGATTATTCATATAGGCTAAATTTACTTACAAACTCGATGACAACAAAATGTCTTTGATGCTCACCTGTAACAAAGAAAAAATATTATTAGTTTCTTTTTAAAATTTTATAGAAAATTTGTTATAAAATATTGAGGGAAGGGGTGGAGGGGGTAATGTTTTGTTAAAAAATAGCAAAAGTTTTAAGAATAAGTTGGTATTTCTTTCTTTTATCGTTTCTTTATTTAAAAAATATCCTTTTTCTATTCTTGAATAAAATCAAAAATTTATTATTGAAATATAAATTAATTTTGATTAATTTGATGGTCTGAAATCTCCAAATCAAATATTAATTTCATCAATAAATAAATTTTTACGAAATATATAAATTTTTTACGAAATAGTAATGTTGTTGGGAATAGCATTATTTATCCATTAATTTTCTGGCTGGTTAATAGATCATCGAAATAAATAATTCAAAATATTTTAGAGGCAGAAAGGAAGAGTATTTTATTCCTATGGAAATATAAAATCAAGAGTTGTAAATTAAAAACTATATTAATGAGTTAGATGGGTTGTCTATCTTCCCGGTACCAAACTATTTTAATTTCTGTAATAATCACAGCAAAAAATTTTTTTCATTTGTGAAAAAGAAGTACCCAAAATTAAATTTATTACAATATAATAATACCGATCATCATATGGTTTGATAGTTAAAAAAAAAGAAACTTAATTTAAAAAGAAATAATAAATTATATCTTAAAGATAGTATCGCTATGTAGATGGATGAAATGTTTTCGTTTTGTGAATAAAAAGTCTTTCTAAAAGTATGTATGTATATATGTATATATAAATTCAAGAGAACACACTGTATATATAGTCTCTCTTGTAAAAAAAAAAAGAAAATATGATAAAAACATAAGGGGACTGAATAATTCCCAAGGGAATCTCTCTTACATATATTGGAGATTACAATGTTATTTTATCTATAGAGTTTTGTGACATGGAAAAAGAAATGCGATTTCAGTCAATCACCGATAAAAAAAAAAGGATAAAAGCTAAAGAGGGAGGAAGAAGAAGGAAAGATGTCTTTGTCAAAATCTTATTTTAAAATTATAAACATGGTAAGATGACAGAATCAGGACGCGAATTTATTAATATTATTATCATATTTTAGAGCATTTTTCAAAAAGAAAAAAAAAAAGGAGCCATTGCATTAACTTTGACCGAGTTTTTCAACTATACCTCTAGAAAAAAATCTAAAGTAGAAGGATCATATATAAAATTCGATGAATATGTTTCGAAATATATGTCTAATTCATTAGAAGTCGGAAAATTTAGTAGTACAGTCGATACACAAGTGCCTGATTTGCTCGCCTTGAGGTTAGGCAACCAAAATGCTTAGCCATCAGACGTGTTGTCTGAGTTGACTAAGCTCAAGGTTCCACTCACGAACAGCATCAGGCACTTGTGGCTCCAACTGTATCATCCTTAGATGGAAGAGGTTTTTTCTTAAATAAATTTGATTAAACATTTTTAATAAAAAAAATTTCAAAAACAGCTCAAATGAAACTCCTACATTAAAGAGTAAAATATTTTTTTTATGAATAATATAAATGGTGAATATAAAAAAAAAAATTCACCCTATCTATAAATAAATAACACTAGGTTAAGTTTCAAAAGGTTTTTATTTTTAGCTTATGTCCACCTTTTGAAACTTAACCTAGTGTTGTTTATTTATCTATAATTAGATGTGATCCCCTTTAGATTTAGATTTATTTAAGAATGTTTTAACTAGTCCAACGGTGAATTCTTTGGATCCTTAACAAAAAAATATCGATAAAATAAAATTTGAATCAACTAGTAAGTTTATATACATGTAAATGTAATAATTAGAGATTAATACATTAAATTTTTTCAAGAAGAAGCTTAACCCGAAAACTATTAAAAAGTAATTAATAGAAGAGAGAGAGATTTATTTATAAACACTATTCTGAAATAAATCTACCTTGTAATAATCGTAAATAATCATTTTAATCGAAACTACATGTTACATAAATCTATGGTAATTAACTTTGATTATTTGTATCCCCTTCCTGTAAAGGATCAATTATGAATTGTGATGCAAGTAAATTATATTATTAAATGAATCTTTCTCGAATTATAGTTTTATTGTAGGTGTATGAGTTTGTGTCGATTTTTTTTTTGCGTTTTTATATCTCCTTGAAATAATATTCAATATTTATAAACGATGTCTAATTTAAAATAAATATTAGAAATGCTCGTTTATTGTATGTAAGAAAATTTATTTATTTAAAAGCTTAAAATTTTTGCATTAATAAAAAATGGGTGAAAGGCCTTTCCGGTTAAAGTGAAAACAGCTTAAGTACTTTACTGTGGGTAGAAAGGAAAAGTAATCAAATTAAGGGGGAAATATATATTAAAAAAAATTGTTTATATTTATTTTATATTTATGTTTCATTTCCTTATGTGGGTGTTTGACTCTGTAAAATTTAAATGTTGTTTTTAAATTTTTCTGTCGACGTTTCAAGGACCCGATGAAGAAAACCACCTATCCTCGAAACGTCAACAGCAAAAAAATAATTTATTTAATTTTGGGCTAAATTCTGATGTTTGATGATTTTTTTTTTTTTTTTTTTTTTGCCAAAGCAAATTCGGAGATGAGTGTATTTCAAAAAAGGATATGACATTTCCTTCCTATAAATTGTTCTCATATAATGATGATGATGATGATGATGTATAATGAGTGATCTCACTTTCTAAAATCTCTTGAGTTGAGAGAACAGCAAAATATCATTCTTCTAATAATTTAAAATAGAACGAACGATGTATGCAACACAATTTAGGCGTATGATAGTTGAAACAAATTTTTTTTTATCTAAAATAATTTGAAATTGTCTCTTACTTGTTAGAGAAGATATACAAAATTACCATAGTAACGTTTAATTTGGACAGTGTTGTATTAAAGACAGAGAGGATAGAATGTAATTGAATCAATTACACTGCAAACAAAAAATTGCCATCCATTAAAAATAAGAGAAATTTTATCGATAAATGGAGAAAAATTTTAGAGGAAACAAAAAAAATTTCTTGGCAACTTTATTTATCAAAAAAAAAAAAAGGAAGGTTTCACACCTTAAAAATGAAAAAAAGTCGAGAAATTGAATAATAATAATGAAGAGGAGATTAGCCGATGGGATAAAGAAGTTAAGCTGATAATTCTGAGGTGGAGACAAAAAAAATATTTTCCAATTTTTACTTATTTTTACATTTTGAAGAGACAGTTCTAGATTAAAGTCTGAAATTTTTAGGATCTTTATATTTCTTCAGTATCTACATAAATCCAAGAATATCATTAAGATATTTACAAAAGGCATTTTTACCCTGCTTATCCCCCTATGGCCTTTTAAACAATGTTGGAATTTCTATGTCCTCCTGCTTACGAAGTACCTTCACTACTTCCCTGCCCCAACCAATTTTATCTTGCTGCCTAGTTCTTTATTTTTAATGAATTGTCTTATAGAGCGTTAAATCATTTTATTAATCTAATAAGGTTTATTTAAATTTGTAAAGAAAGAACAGGCCTGTTTAAATTAGAAATTACTCTTCATCAGAGCATAATAGAGCAAGCAACGACAGAAAGGAAAAGCGCAAAAACTGTTTTGTTAACTGACTAGCCACACAGTATATAATTCAAACGCCATTTGTCGTAGGTATATTTTTTTTTATTTAAAAAAAAAGGGTAGGCAATAGCATTATTTAAATGTGACTCACGGATCGAGTTCACTCCCCTTGAGTTGTCTCAGCCCACACATTTCGATATGTGAGTATAATACAAAATGGCGAATCACACTTGTTCGCAATTTCTTTAGTACACTCCTTTTAAGAAAAGAAACTATACTTATTGTATTAGATCATTTGTGGTGTGAAAAAATTCCGGAATAGTTTAGTATATTTTTTTTTTAATAGATACTATCAATAGATTGCGTTTTTTGTAATCGATTATGAAGTTTATTAGTGGGCTACATAATTTTTAAGAAACTTTTTCCACTGAAAAATTAATCTGATAAAATAACGATGATATTGTTAAATAGTAAATTATGAAGATTTTTAGTTAAAACAAATAATTAATCTCGATTAAACAACAGATTCCAATTTTTTTTTTTAAGATCTTTTTTCGGCATTGGAGGCCATTTAGACTCCATCTCTATTTACTTCAATTGATTGGTATCCAATTCAATTGAAATAAATTTTGTCGCCTGGGACGGGATGCGAACCAAGCCCCCCCCCCCCCACAACAGCGGGGGCGCACCCTTAAAAAAGGATCGAGGGATACACATACCCGCACCAGGTCTGCATAGTGACACACACAGAGTTACAGTCTACACCAGGGACACACACAGGGATGCACACACCCACACCAGAGACACACATTTTTTTCTGGTAACTTATTTCGATCTACTGTGTGTATCCCTGGTGCGGGGTGTTGATCCCTCGATCATTTTTACTCGGGATATATTTTTTTAAATTTATTTTTTGGCATCTGAGGCCATTTAGACTCTGTCCCTATTTAATTTCAATGGATTGGTTGATGATGTTCTTGTAAGACGAAACTTTATAGCGATTCAAGTCCCTCAAAAAATTCACAAAAAATAAATTAATGCTTCACGAGAAAAAATTATCCTGGTTTGAGATATAGATAATTATTCTACATTAATAGTTTTTTAAGAAATTTTTGTTTGACCTTTTTTTTCATCTAAATTTTTTGTATTATTTTTTAGGAGCGTTTTAGAACAATAGTTAAGTCTAAAACTAAATATTTTGCAGATTATATAAAGCTCAAGAGAGAAAGAGAGTTGAGTGAAAGTGAATAAATGAATTTAAGGTTAAGACCCCACTGTTAAAAATTTAATTTATAACAAAGCTTCAAAAAAATATTCGTGACCTTTTTACGCTTCCATTCTATTGTACATATCCATGTACTAACCCTTATACTTTCCCTTCTGTTTCATTCGCCTCCCTTTCTCTCTTGCCCCTTATATAATCAGCAAAATATTATTTTTAGTCTGACTAATCTGTTCTGTCAACCGACTATCAAACGGACTTAGATTAATTTGAAAAAAAATCATTCATTTATTCAGTTATAAAACAATTATCATCATTCAAAATCAAAAATTTGTTTGTATCCTGTTAATTTTGTACCAGTAAAAAAAAATTTTAAGATGACCTCTATTCTATAGTTCTACTATTTAATATTATTTTCATACCACGTAGTATGAATTAGATGCAATTTCTTTTTTTAGGATCAATTTCTACAAGTATAATTGGACTTTTGATATTTATGTTAATTATTTTTTTGAAAGAAGAGTGAGAGAGAGAGATTAATTATTTCTTGGAAAATTTATTTAGTTTTTTTTTTTTCATCTTTTTCGTTAAAAATAAATAACATAAATGACTTCTTTAGCAATATTTCCCCGAAAAAGAAGAGATATTTATTCGTAAAGTGTAATTAAAGATATAATTATTTGCTTTAGTAATCAGAAATTATATGAAATCATGATTTTATTAAATATTTCTTGTTTATATGTAATTGTAGGTATATATTTTTTTCCTATTATAGAAAAATTTTTAAATTAAATTAAAATCACTACTAGCCCCTGGGTGTGGCATAGTAGGTAGCGTGCCTACCTCCTATGCCAAACGTCGCGGGTTCGGACCCAGGCAGTCCGATGATTTTATTTAAGCCATTTGGATACCAGATGGCTTAAATAGAAATGCCTGACCCCACAATAGATATATTCTCTACAACGGTTATCGTCAAAGTCTTATATGGCCTAAGTTGCCGAAAAGACTGCATGAATGTGTGTGTGAATGTGAGTGTGAATGAGAAAAAAGTGTGAATGTTTAAAAAAAAAAAAAAAAAATCACTACTAGGTTAAAAGTTTCAGATTTATTAAAAATTAATAGTTTTAACACTTAATCAGGTATATTTTCTAAAAACAGACGTTAAAATTTAACATCATAAGTAAAGTAAGTAAAATAACATCAGGGTTAAAAATTCTATTCTTTAAACCAAGTTTTAACAGCGACTTTAACATTTTACTTTTTAGCACCAGGTGTTATGACATTAATTTTTAGCATTATTGATTAAATGTTAACGCTTTGGCGTTAATGTTTTTGCTTACATAATAGCAATTTGAGGTGATAAAATGAGTTTCAGATGTTAAAAGTTAACGTTTTTGCTTAATGTGCTTATGTAATCATCTCGAAGTCAAAATGCGCATTAAGTGTTAATTTTTATTAATCTTTGAAATTTTGCACCCTAGTTTTAAATTAATTTTTAAATTTCCCTATACAACTTAGGTATATTTAAATAAATTAATGTTTATTATTTAAATTATTATAATCAGGGCCAGAGCTACGAGATTTTTTAGGGGGGGGGGCAAAATTTAATTTTCCGCCCTCTTCTTAAAATTTTTTATACAAAATTCATATCATTTTACCTTTTTTTTAGTAAATCTTTCTTTAATTGCCGCCCCCCTGATATCGCCGGCCGGGGCACATGCACCCACTGCCCCCCCCTCAGATCCGGCTCTGATTATAATAACAAATTTTTATTATTTTTAAATATGTGTAAAAATAGCATAATGCAAAGGAAAGTATTGTGCTATTTATTTATTTATTTCAATAAATGCGTGCCTTGAGAAATCGGGGCCTCTTGAATATTTTTTTTAGAAATAACAGCCAAGATATCAAAGTTCAAAGTTTTCTTAGAAAGGGATTTTGACCTCATGGCCTCAGTCGAAGTCTCTCTCTCTCTCCTTCTCTAATTGTGCAAAATATTTCATAATATTCATTCAGGTCTCTAACCTTTTATACATTCAAACAATTCAAAAGTCTATAACGTAGGATGGTAACACTCTCATCACATCCCACCCACCCACCTCTTTCTTATAAAGAGAAAAACCTGCTGTATAAAGAGAGAAAGAGAGAGAGAAGAACAAAGCAGCAGAGGCACTTAAACACATCACGTCCAGGAAGCAAATTTCCCTAAATTGGAGTAGAAGACATCAACTAATACCGTAGAAATTATACGGATCACGAAAAGTGCGGTTTCAGAAGCCCTTAAAGATTATATCAAGAGATGAGCCCTACAGCTGTTCCTTTCGCCCTTTAATAACTCTAACAAGATGATTTTATGGTGAGAATACAAAAATTTTGAATAATTTTTCATCTTCGATAAAGAGTTGAATGATAAAATGCTCTCGGGTGGTAATTTTTATTTTTTTGAATAAATTGCACAGAGAAATTTATTTGATTATCTCATAAAAATCAAATATAAAAAAGCCTTTTGAGTTGAAGATGTATATTCTAAAAAATTCAAAATAAGCCTAAACTCTATCACAACTGGCAAAAGATATACTAGTCAAACTACTAAATGTATAATTGAAAGTTGGAGTGACGTTCCTTTGGAGAATATTCCATTAACAAGTAAGAAATTTTATCTACTGAAAAAAACACCTGAGGAATAAATAAAAAAATAAATTTATAAAATAAAAATATCGTGCAAATTTGTAATTAAACAAACGATCAATTATCAAAAAAAGGAACTACAACAGTATGATGTCAAATCAAAGAAAAAGAAATATGGTGTGTACAGTCGGCGCCACGAGTGCCTGATCTGCTCCAGAGTGGAGCCTTGAGCTTAGGCAATTAAAATGTCAGATCTGTTATCTTAAGAGTAGCTTCTCCCCTTCAGTTGCATTAAAAAAAAGATGATTTATTTATTTAAAAAAAATTTATTTGGCATGATTTGGCACAAGATTCCACTCTGGAGCAATCAAACACTTCTGGGGCAGACTGTACAATTCTAAACAATTCTTTCAAGAACAAATAGAAGTAATCTGACGCTTGTGCACTTAAAAAATGCAAAATGTTGTACAGTAGAACCTCGCTTAGCGAGCACCTCTCATAACATAATTTGCATAACGAGCAAAACAAATTGTAATAGAATTACTTGCTTAATGAGAGACGTTTCGCATAAGGAGAAGTCCCGGATTGAGAGCATGTTACATCTGTCTCTATCATGGGGGGGGGGAGGGGGGGGACAGCTTTATGAGTAGAATGCTATTGTTTCGCATAACGACTGTTTCGCTTTAAGAGTATGATACTGGAACGAATTATGCTCGTTAAGCGAGGTTCCATCAAGAGCGGATCCCGAGAAGTTTCTCCGGGGGAGGGTAATATGTTGTGTCGCACAGGACCCAATTTTTTCTTACTTTCAGTAATTTTTAGGTGCATTCTGTACTTGTTTACCAGAATATAAAAACAAATCAAATTTTTATATTCCAAAAAAACAAATAGTTTTCTCAAATCTCGGAGGGGGGGAATTACCCCTTTGCCCCCCTTGTACCTGCCCTTCGTTCCACTATATGTTCAATGAATATTGTTCATATATCGTATGAAGAAGCAGTAAAAAAGTACTTTCTATCATTAAATTCTTTTTATGATTTTTATAAATTTTTTAGATAAAGAAAAAAAAAACAAAAGGATTATAAATAAATTAAAAAAAAAAAAACTCTCTCTAGTTGAATTCATTGGTTTCGGGGCGTTGATCCATTTCGCATTGGGACTTGCTTGTATATTGAGGTTAACCAACGGTAACTAGAACGACAAACCGCTCTTCTGTTGCTCTTCCATCTAAATATGGATCTTTCTCTTTTTTTCTATCTCTCTTTTTTTTCTTTCTCTTTTCAAACATACACAGTAAAAGCAATTTCTCAGCATCTATTAAAAAACCCAATAAAAAAAATTTTAATAAGTGAATATTAAATCCACTAATCCATAGGGCGTTCTTCCGTTATCCTAAATGAAACAAATCAAATCAAATTTATATTAACGAACTCCCAATTACAAGTTGACAGAGAAGAGGTTTCGCACGGGATCCTTTTCGTTAATTAATCGAATTGTTTACATGAATCCAATACTTTCTCTATTTTTATATTAGCATATATATATATATATAAAGGTAAGAGAAAGTAAAAAGGAATTGGGATTGTTGATCAACAAAAAAGAAATTCTATGCCTACACAATTGGTTCTTTAAAATTCCATTCTAATGAAAGCTGATATTTATCTATAAATCAAAGCATAAAGAGCAATACTCATTTGGAAATGAGTTATGAAAGAAAGAATACGGAATAAAAATTGACAAGTTTTAACTAACACATTCGAGGTTATATATGCATATGGTATATGGCTCTGGGAGTCACGTAGTAATAATTTGAATCTCTTAAATGTTTTGAAAAATTAATTATAATCAAATTTCTTCCAATATGGGAACACAAAATCAACACAATTGGCTAGAAATTAGAGAGCGTCCTTTATGCTGTGTGAACCAGCTTCCTACCTGACTATGGGCTGGGGGTGGGGGCTACGCAGCAGTTGAAAAACGAAGAGAGGTGACTGACCCTTTAAACAGTCATAAACAGACCCTTTTGTGCTGTTCCCAATCGGTACACCTCGCCTCGCTTGAATATAAGATCCTTCCTTAACATCTTATCACTTGCATTGCAACAAGAAATATCCCAAATTGGGAATAAACTTGCTCGCCGAAGGCGAGCAAGGGGTTCAGGGGCGCAGCCCCTTGGCTAGGGAAATGCCCGCCGAAGGCGGGCTCGACTAGTTTATCTATAAATCAAAGCATAAAGAGCAACACTCATTTGGAAATGAGTTATGAAAGAAAGAAACGGAATAAAAATTGACAAGTTTTAACTAACACATTCGAGGCTATATATGCATGGGCGTAGCCAGGGGGAGGCAGGGGGGCCTTTGCCCCCCCTGGCTTGTCCTAAAAATTAAAAAAAAAAAAATATATATTTTTTTCCCATTGGGAATTTTTTTAACGCCCCAATCCACTACATTAATTTTTCTTTTTTATTTAAATAAATAATTAATAATACATGTATATATTAATTGCAACCCCCCTCGCTCTAACGAGGGGTTGCCCCCCCTAACAAGATGTCTGGTCTGGCTACGCCCATGTATATATGCGTTGAATATAAATATTTAACAGCCAGTAACTTCATTGTTTTGTATTATAAATATTTGGATTAATTGATAAATCAGAGTCAATTAAATATTTTTTTTGGATTTGGCTTTGTGAGAAAATATTCTTTGACTTTGTGAGAAAATATTCTTTTCATTTCTTTATTGAGCAGGCTATAATTCTTAACTATAGTTATTATTCAATATAATTTAATTTTTCAAGTCTATTTATATCGTTCATATTTTTAGAATAAAAAAAAAAATTCCCCAATAAAATTAATTTTTTATCATTTTATTTATTTATATGTCATCGCCATGTTGCCTGAATGCCTTTTGTAAGAGAGGAGGTTTGGGAAATAAAAATGAATTTAATTTACCTGATATGAGAAGAGTGACAAGTGACCCCCGATATGGAATTGAATACACTAACACATTTATTTATATAATATCACAATAAAATATAAACTCACTAAAGAAATTCTTTTATTTTTAACGAAAACGCGAGAGAGCAAACGAAACGCGCACAGAGTAAATCTAAACCCGCGAAGGAGACTGTTTGCATGATTTCGCCGCAAGAGTGTTCTAATGTCGTTTTTATGTTTTCTTTGCAAGGGGAGAGAGAAATATTCTTTGAAAAGAAAAATGAATTTAAAAAAAAATAATTTTCACAATAGATGTAATTGTTGAAAAAACAATCAACAATAAAAGAAAAAAAATAATTTTTTCTACCCAATTATTATATTACAATTATCTGTCGGGGATTTAAAAAAAATCTGGTGTGACTGGTCGCACAGCACACAACTTTCTCTTACCGAGAGTAAAAAGAAAGTTGTGTGCTGTGCTTGTCGAATCATGCTCAATTATGTGCAAAACTTAATTGAGCATGATTCGACAAGCATTGAAAAAACAGTTTTAGGCACGATTAGACAAAAACGTTTTGTCCAAGAGCGTTTTTGCTCAATCGGTGGCGGTCAGCCTTAGATTACTCCAAGTTCAAGGACAAATATATTTTAAAAAAATTCCTTTTATGCATATCTGAGTACATAAATTAACAAAAATATTGGATTTAATTTCAAATGAAAAAATGTTTACTAGTTAGGAGTAATTTGTTGTTGTTTTAGACAAGTCTAAATTAGGTAGATGTTTATTCCTACACTCAAAATAGATATATTAGTATTAGGAGACCTGGATGTTTGTGAAATCTCCCCTCCAGGCAAAACAAAAAAAACTACCTTTCCAAAATTAGACTAAACATTTCACATTCGAGTATTTTCTCTAATATATACAGGAATTGATAATAAATATAAACTGATGTAACGAATTAATTTATTTTCATCATTTTTATTTTATTATAAATGCATCTTAAAAATAATTGATTTAAGAATTTTAATCAAAATTGTTAGAGAGGATTTTGTGAAAATCGAAAAAAACTGAAAAAGTGCATTAGTAAAGTACCAGTACTCTTTGCCCGATTTTGTTTAAAAGCTTGGTGTTACGTGCCAGAGGGGTGTCCAATGGCGTCATTTGGGGGGTGGAAGGGGGCCCCTCCCAAGGGCGGTGATAATTTTTAAATTTTATATTGCTCTAAATAAAATATTTCAAAATATATCTACTAGAATAAAAAGTTAGTACTTTTATAATATTGGCCAAATATGATTATAAATAAATAAATAAATTTATTACGACCTGCTTAAAGACACCAGTCCTCGGTGGCTAGGTCCAACAAACACAATACAAATTCAAATACAATAACAACAAACAAAACAAAAGCAGCACCTTATGTGAATTAACTGTAAATTATTATTATTTTTTTTTTTTAATTAAAGAACTGTCTATATTCTAAAATGTTTTTTATTTTATTTTTTATTTAATGAAAAGTTAATTAAAATTACTTGATTCATAAATACCGGTAATGTTTGCTATTTTGATATTAAATTCATAAAATATCCTTTCACACCACTAACCCAGGAGCCTTTAAGCAATCAATCGAGCTATAATTAATATCTATTAAATTTAACCCTAATATATAATCGAATAACATCGGAGGTTGTAAGAGGATCATATGTAATTTTAACTTGGAAGTTTACTCCTTAATGGATAGCAGGTTCTTCAAGCTATATTTCAATAAAAAACAATTATTTTTCATTTTCAGGATTTTATTCATTTGATGACTGAGTGTGCATATTTACCACGAATTTCGGTCACTCAAATGACCATCATCAGATCTGCAAAACAACTTATTACAGCATGAATTCTGGCACAAGTCAAAAGAAAACAAAAAACTAATCACACAGACATCCATGATCTCGAAAAATATTTAGCTAATTGTTTTTTATTGAAATATTGCTTGAAGAACCTGCTAGAAGGAGTAAACTTCCAAATTAAAATTGGTAATATATAATGTTATATAGGAAACACAACCAACATTTTCGTTAGAACAGCAATTAGAAACAATTTTTTAGAGTTCCATTATTATAACAAGGTGTCGCCATTTATACTTGAAAGTTACTGTGCTTGTTTAAAAAAAATAGTAAGAAATAAAATTTGGTATGTCTTCTTTGTTAGTTAATATTTAAAATACGTGGGTGAAAATTTAGGTTACATCTCAAGTAAGTGAAATTTATTATCCTCATCTTTATCTTGTATAAATTTTATATAAACAAGTTGTTTCACATCCCAGGCAACTTTGAATTACTTATTCCCTTAATGATAATAGACTTCTCACAACACATCGTATTTTATCAAAGCATATTGACTGAGGTATTAAAAATTTAATTTAATATGTATAAAATATTTCTTTGAGTAATACATGCATAATTAATTGGGTATTTTTATTCATTTATTATTACGATTATGGTGGGAAACAATCCTAGGATTTCTGAATATACTATGTATAACCAAGCTAAAGGCTAGGAAAAATTTAATAATTAAAATATATTTGCAGAATTGGAACATGGATTCTCATCTCATTGGGCCTTGAGGCAACGGGAAGAGAGAGTTGGTGTGTCACGCCTTCCTCTGGAAGGATGTTAGAATTCGATTCAACTAGGAGTAAGGACGGATGCTTAGATATCAAGTCAAAAACATCCCTTAAAACTGGTCACACAGCGCACATCTTTCTCTTACTTTCGGTAATCGAAAGTTGTGTACTGTGCTTTTCACACCAGATTTTTTGAGTTGAGATTTTTTTTTTTTTTTTTTTTTAATAAAAAAACATTCACACTTTTTTCTCATTCACGCTCACATTCACACACTCATTCACACAGACTTTTCGGCAACTTAGGCCATTTAAGACTTTAAACGATATCCGTTAATGATTATTATACATATTGGGGTCCAGGCATTTTTATTTAAGTCATTTGGTATCCAAATGCCTTAAATAAAATTATCGGACTGCCTGGGGTCCGAACCCGCGACGTTCGGTATAGAAGGTAGACACGCTACCAACTACTCCAAGCCCCGTGGGCTTGAGTTGAGATATAAATTATTTAGTTTCAGCTGATATTAAAATTCAAGAAGTAAAATTTATAAACATGGGAAATATTTATATTTTGTTACCATGGCAACCATTTCTCCTAACTTTCTATGAAATACAAGAGTAAAGTGTGCTTCAAACAATTTTGAGAGCAAAATGAGAATATACATTTTAAAGGTCTAAAAAATAATTTTTTGAATTTTAATCAAAATCGTTAGAGCGAATTTTGAGAAAATCGAAAAAACTGAACATCAGTAAAGTATTAGTACTCTTTGGCCGATTTTGAAGCTTATTTTCACGCGGGGGGGTGTTTAACTTAAATATAAAATTCAAACCTCGTAGCTCAATTCCTTCATGCTTTAAATTGAACACAGACACACACACACAGACCGACACACATACTCATGGATAGATGGACACACAGACAGACCATGTGGCAAAAACCACGTTTTTTGGATCCAGGGGACATTCAAAACGTTTATATCCATCAAATTTTTGACATGAATCCAATACTTTCTCTCTATATATTAACATATATATAGGTAAGAGAAAATAAAAAATTTCAGGTCGTCTAAATTTTGTAAAAGACTTACAATTTGTGTGATTATCATAGAAACTACTTTCCATCCCGATTTGTAGGCGATTTCTCATCCTTCTGAGCCCTAATCCACGCCAATATATACTGATATACTGACAAGTAGAGTAAAATTTTTCTTAAAATCAAATTCATTAAAGAATAATTCTAATTCAAATAAATAGAAAAGAATAAAAAAAGATCACATGATTTGTGTTGTATATCTTTGAAGAAAATTAAAGGCAGTGTCAAAAAAATCTTCAAGCCCTCAAATCTATTTTATTAGTAAATTAATAGCTGTTTTTTAAATATTCAGCTCTGAAGATGGTATAGACAACAGATAGAAACCTAGTATGACTATTAATAAAAAAGATTTGGCTGCTAAGTTTTGAAGTTTTTTTTTTTTTTTGACTTACAGTTAGCTTCAAATAAGATTCGCCAAAATTAAATGAATTTAGAGGAGAATACAAAATTTTCTCATATATATATTTATAATAGAAGAGAATGATAAACAAGTCATTTCCAAATATGGAGTCGGAGTAAAATCAGGTTTGGTTTAGGAGTTAGGACTGTGAATGACGGAATGAAGGTCTTAGGAGAGTAGAAAAGAAAAAAAAAACAAGTATAGGAAAGTCAATGCTAAAATTAAAACAGTCATGACTAGTAAATATATAAAGAGGAACATTAAATTATTCAGCCGGTGACCAGGGGCTCAAAGAGAAGAGATATCTACTCGTCCCAAGCGGGAAAATTTATTTGGCTACTAATCATTTGAAATAAATAGGGATGGGGTCTAAATGGCCTTAGATGCCGAAAAAGACCTTAAAAAAAAATTGAATTATTCAAAAAAGTGGACAGAATATAGGAATAGACGGTTTCGATTCCTGTAAAATAGGTAACTCAAATAACCAACTCTCTATTTGATAAATTTCTCAAGCTAACGAACCATAATCTTATATTTTTGAATAATACTAAAAAAAGGGAGTTGTGTGGTATACATTTAATTATTTGTAGATTAAAAGAAAATTTTATATATTTTATTATTTTTACTTTTCCTTACCTATACTTATATTGCTATATATATAGAGAAAATATTTGTTACAAATGTAGATTTTATAGCTGGATAATGAAATAATTTTAGCTGCTATTTTTTTATTTACCTATTAGAAAATATTTGATGCAAGTAAAAAATTTGATGTCGAGATTTTGATGGAAATACATGTTTTGAACCCTGAATCCAAGAAAGTGGGCCCCGCAAAATGTGTGTGTGTGTGTGTGTGTCTCCGTGTTCAATTTAAAGCAACGAGGAATTGAGTTACAAGGTTGAAATTTTATATTTAAGTAAGGCTTCACCCTCAAGTGTAAAAATTAACGTTTGATTAAAATCTGTCAAAAAGTACTTGTGCTTTACTGATGTACTTTTTTGCTTTTTTTTTTGATTTCTCAAAATTCGCTTTAAAATTAAAAATCAATTATTTTTTAGATGATCTTTAAAATATATATTCTCATTTTGCTCTCTCGCACGGAGAGGCAAGAGAAAATTGTGTGATCACACCAGATCTTTTTAAATGAAGTCAATAATTAATGCTTTTAGTTTTTAAAATATTAATCTCATTAAAAGTTGATAAAACTCTCCCTTAGTTTTACTAGTAAATGCCAAGGTCTTCCTTTCAGTATATAATTGTATATTCCTAACATAAATCGATAATATCTTGTTTTATAGAAAAATCATTGACGGAGGAAACGCTAAGAGAGAAGGTCTTAGAGAGCTTCCCAATTAAATATATAAAAAAAATAATGATAAGATGTATCGTTTCGTTTCAAGTAGAAAAAATATAATTGTATAAAAATGAATTCAAGAGAGAAGCCTTATCAACCTTTAATTTGTTTGACGATTAAGATCAATTTGTTTATTTAAAAAGACAATACATATATAGCAGGGGAAAATAAAGGTTTTTTTTTATATAAAAGAAAATCATTTATTGTATAAAACATGATATTATGCCACTAGTGGGTTTTGTTTCCTGGAAATTAGGCAACCAAACCAATTCACTCATCGACTCTTCTCTAGATTACACATTAATTTGTTAGTAGATATGGTTGCCTATCTTCCAGGAATTTATACATTATTCTCAAGATATCATAAACTCTAAGGGCTGGTTGCTTCATATCTAATTAACTAGCTATCCCTACGGATAAACTCTTTGAGTATTTTCAGTTCTAGTTAAGCAAAAACTAAGGGCTGAAATTAGAAACACCAGCCCTGTTTATTTATTGTTTTTTGAAAATTTTTAAATTTTTGTTAAAAAATTAAAATTAGCTTTAATTTTATAAATTATGCTTTTATTAAGTTGCTATCTTAACAAAACTTTTATTATTACTTATTCCTCAGATAGCTGATTATATGTAAAAAAACTCATTTGTTTTTTTTTAACACTCACACTTTTTTCCCACTCACACTCACATTTACTCACACATAGATAAAATCTTTTCGGCAACTTAGGCTTTGACGATAACCGTTATTTATTAATATATACATTTATTGGGGGTCCAGGCATTCTTATTTAAGCCATTTGGTATTCAAAATGGCATCCTCTGATTGCCTGGGATCCGAACCCGCGACTCTTGGTATACAAGGCCAGCACGTTAGCCACTACTCCAAGCCTGAGTGCCTCGTTTATTTTAAGCTTGAAGGATAAGCGTGTTCTTGTTTACAATATCAATTGTGATGATTTGTTATCGGTCGGATAAGTATGCTAGTTGACTAGAACTGAACCAACCTGCCCTAAAATAAGTTATCAAAATTAAATATTTGACATCTTTTTTTATAATATTGACGTAGTTATTAATAATTTAAAATTCTTTCTAGGTCAATTTTAAACCTGATTATTATTATTTGTATTGATTATTCTTTTACCAATACAGTTAGAGTAGATAAGAAAATCATAAATACCCGCATTTGGTAACCAATGTAATAAGTCAAAATAGCTTCCGGGAGTAAATGCTCATGGAAAAAAAATATTGCATCTTATTTTAATTTAAATACTGTTCAACCTCATAGTTCATTTCCTTCATAGTTTATTTTGATCACAGACAGACAGACCATTTCGCGGGATCCACTTTTTTGGACACCCAAGAGACCTCAAAACGTTCCATTAAAATCTCGACATGAATCCAATACCAGGATATTTTCTCTATATAATAACATAAGATAAAGTAAAAATCCTTTATTATTATTATTTTTTATAAAAAAAATTTGTAATTTGTAGGCAGAAGTTTCAAATTTCTTTGATATCTCTGTTTTTTGTGAACTTAATCACTTTGGAATAATATTTGCAAAGCAAGCGTACGACCCCTCGCTATTCTTATTCTTACTTGCTATTTAGAATATCATCAGAGATAATTTAGGTCTCTTGAATGGCAATTTATTATGACATTAATTCAAAACTTCTTGCTTGAATTAACATCATAATATATTATTATACGTATATACCCACTTTCAACGTAACGTATATTATCTCTGACTGGCTTAATGCTGGACTAAATAAGGGATGAAGTGACATTTAGCGATAAATTTAAAAAAAAAAACTATTCATTCATATATACATCCAATTTTTTTATTATTAAAAATATTAATGATTCATAATTTCATAATTATTTTATCAAATATTTTACATAATCACAAAATGATTCATTTTGATATTTCAAAAAAATATTTTTCATTCATCAATCACAATTGATTAAAAAAATATTTTTTTTTTATTAATAGATGCATAAAATTATTAACCTTCAAAGAGAAAAGGAAATAATTTTTTTTTTTATATATATAAAAATCTCTTTAATAATACCCCATCCGTTTGATAGGTGATTTTCAAGGTGAAACGATAATCTAATAATGAATTAAATTTTATATTATAAATTTGAACATTCGCAAATTGAAAATATCCTCCTATATTTTTATTATGCAAGAGGAAAAATTTAATTCTTTTTTTTTTTTAATGATGTTTTAGGGATTTCCATTTCAAATTGCTGAGAGAGGATAAGAAATAAATCCTTTGCCATGCTAACCAGTTTTTTATTTTATTATTATTAATTAGAATAACCCTTCGATTTTTACCGGAGATCCATTCTAAATTGATGTTTTTTAAAGATTGAAATACACTAATCTTGATAATATACTCAGGTGCGAAGTGGTTACGCATGTTTTTCCCGCTAAGATGGCGTTGTGTGTCAATAAAAGTATGCCCAAAAATCAAGTAATTCAAAAATTTGCCAAGAGATGTCAGAATGGTAGCTAACAATATTTAATGCATTTGGTTGATTTTCATTGATCTTTTAACAATAAATACTTTATAAATGTTATCATAATTATGTATAAATGTATAAATATAGGCTAGATATAGACAATAATTCAAACGATTTACTGAGACCTTTTGAGAATATATCCTCTCTTATCGCGGTCTTTAATGAATTCATTTTTTAATATGTTATTCCTTTAAGTGAGGCCAGACAATACCGAAAAAATCTGGTGTGACTGGCGCACGCACACAACTTTCTCTTACCTTCGGTAATCGAAAGTTGTGTACTGTGCTTGTCACACCAGATTTTTTGTGTCGACATATATTTAGTTCCCGACAGTAGGGAACAATTGAATTCAAGATGTAAAATTTATAAGTATGGGAAAATATTTATATTTTGATACCATGGCAACCATTTCTCCTATCTTTTCTATGGAGACAAGAGTAAAGTGGTCTTCAGAAGATTTCAATCACAAAATGAGATTATACATTTTATAGAGAATCTAAAAAATAATTGATTTTTGAATTTAAAAAAAAAAAATCGTGGGAGCAAATTTTGAGAAAATCGAAAAAAACTGAAAAAGTACATCAGTAAAGTACTAGTACTCTTTGGCCGATTTTGATTAAAAGCTTATTTTTTCCGGTCCCGGGGGTGTTTAACTTTAAATATAAAATTTCAACCTCATAGCTCAATTCCTTCATGCTTAAAATTGGACACACACACACACACCCACCCACCCACAGACAGACCATGTCGCGAAAACCACTTTTTTGGATTCAGGGGACCTCAAAACGTGAAGATCCATCAAAATCTCGACATCGAATTTTTGACATGAAACCAATACTTTCTCTCTCTATATATATTACATATATACATAGGTAAGAGAAAGTAAAAACCAGACTGCCGGAGGCCATCGATACTTAATTATTTCAAATATTTATAATATTGTAGACGAAAGAGTATAAATAAATTTAAAAAAAAAAAAAAATATCTTGAATTTAAATGTACCGGACTAAATTCGTATATGTCGACACAAAAAATCTGGTGTGACACGCACAAAACACAACTCTCAATTACTTTTCACCGACACAACTTTCTATTGTGCGACCATCACACCAGATTTTTACTTAGTCGACAATATTCAGAAAACATCAGGGGGGGGAGTTTTGTTAATCTGCCGATAATCCCCCCCCCCCCTCTCCAAACTAAAATATTTTTTTTTATATCTAACAGCATTTAAAATTTTAACACTATTTTTCTTTTTATTTATTTCAGATTTCAAGGTGGGGTTTGAACCCGATATTTCCTCCCCTGGCTACGAACCTATATTAATAAAATAAAAAAAGTATCGGTGGTACTTTAAACGGATGTTTCGTTAAATTAGTATCTTCTTGTATTTAAAATGGAAAAATAGCATATTCTATTTTGGAATGTGAAAGCAAATTCAAGGTTGAAATAAAGAGTATTATATATTAATAATAAAAATAAATAATAGTATAAAGATAGAATAAGAAGGAATCTTTAGTGAGCATATCAACGACGACCTTGAATGCATCGCATCCTTAGTCAAGGCGACCTTGGACCACCAACCGAGGGTGGCGGACCATCAGGTGGAAAGTGGAACAGAATTAAAAAGGAAAATCGGGATTAGAGTAATCTTGGGAAAAACCAAATTGTTGTTTGAAAGAAGAGTAAAAATTAAAAGAAAAAAAAGGAAAGGGAGGAGGGGGGGGGGGAGAAGGAAAATGATGAGGTGGCATCAAGTCGTCTCGGGTATAACTGGACTTTTAATGGGATAAGTTATATTAGAAACTCTCAGAAAAATAAGCAATTATTTCTCTTAAGGAAAAATAAAAATTTTGTTAATAGGAAAAATTTTTTAATTATTATGCATATTTAAGCGCATTTTCCTTAGATATTATTTTTTTTATATTTTTAAGATATAACTCCATTTAGACTCCTTAGACATTATTATTAATATTTATTTGTTTCAGTTTTTTTCGGTATCTAAGGCCATTTAAGCCCTCGGACCTTAGTTTAGGGGTTAGGGTGCTACCAAGGATCGCGGGTTCGCATCCCGTCTCATGCGACAATTTCAATTGGATTGGTTACCAAATGGCCTTCGATGCCAAAAAGACCTTAATTTAAAAAAACGCCATTTAGACTTCTTTGGCATTATTAAATACTTTGTGTAGCCTACCGTAAATTTACCATGTGAAAATATTTTTGAGATTTTTTTTATAAATTTTTTCCAAAAAGTAGCAAATTAGAAAATGGAATTTTAAAAAATGTTGAATTAAAAAAAAATAAATAAATAAATAGCTGTCTACTCTTTCCCTGTTATAAGACCATCGATCATAACGTAAAGAAATGAATTTTTAATAGTTTGAAAGTATGAGGGAGTATGGCTGGCGAATAATGTGAGAAAACAGAAACAAAAAATGCCACATTAACAAAAAAGTATATTTGAGACAATTAAATAACTAAATGTGATTATATGTAATGGAGTTAAACAAGTAAAAATAAAATAAAGTAGAATTAGCTGTCGCCGATCACATGCTCTTCTGTCTGGAGGAAGGGCGTGATAGGCGCTCGAAACGTCGATAATTTTTATGACTGACTCCATTCCATATATTCAATAATCACAGCCGGCATAGAAATTGTAAATTTCAACTAAATGAGAACTTGGATAGATCTCCATTGCAAAGTCAGCCAAAGAATAAACCAAGTATTAGTAAATAATAAATATTAGTAAAAAAATGTGTTCAAAATTATTTCAAAGGAACGAGAAAAAATAATACTTTTTTTGAAACGTCATTAGATAAGAAAATGGGGGTAAATGACTATTCAAATAAAGTCCAAGGTCAGAAAAATAAGCTTCTTTCTATTAAATTATAATATTACAGGCACAAAGTCCCGTTTGGGGACGAGAAGCTAATGTATTCTCCCTGAGCTACGGGTCACGGGCCAACCCTGTATAGTTAAGAAAAAGTAAAAATTTATCAAATTGTAAAATTAATAGGACTACTTTATTAGCCTTTATTATTCACCCAGATGCTTTATAAAATTTCGAAATTCAATATTTGATTACATCTATTACACATTTATCTTCCATCTGGTATAGTAAAAAGAAATATGTACTTTTCTATAATATTTTTACTTTTTATTATTAAAATATATATATTCATTAGTATCAATAAGTTCTTGACATTTAAAAAAATAACCCTTTGCGAATTTGGCGAATTCTTACGTGTCCAAAATATTTTGACACTGATAGTAGCATTTTTTTTCTTTATGGGTTTTATTTTAATTAAATAAAAAAAAATGTGACAAAACATAATCGACAGGTTTATATAAGTCTCTTTCTCTCTCTATCTCTCTGACATTAATGAATATAAAAGAAGTGGAAGTGAACAACAACGCAGAGGTGAGGCGAGCTATACATAGTTGCCTAATCGCTCATTCAAGTCTCCCAGTTCTAGAACGAACGAATGCACCAACGCGTACGAGAAAATGAGAATACATTTAAATAGAGAAAAAAAAAGAACTAAATTTATTTATTATTCGTAATATTAAAAATAAAAAGAGATATAAATACAAGTATGATTTTGTGAAGCCCAAGTGACCACGTATACGGAAAATTTTTGAAGAGGGAACAACAACAGGTCAATTTAATACCTTTTTGTCATTTCAAGAAATGAATTTCGCATTGAATTCCAGGTAAACCATGAAAAAATGGCCATTTCAAAAAGGAGAGGGTTCCCTTTTTTTTTTTTTTGTGACATTGGCTGAAGATTTCTTTTTTTGCTCAAAACATCCACGAATCATAAATTTAGCAAATAATTTTTAATTTTTTTGTGACATTGGCCTTGATAGGTGATTTCTTTCTTTCTTTCTTTTCCTCAAGCAAATGGCGCTTCGATCCACGTCACATTGTTTTAAGGGTATTCAACAGGTGTATAAGGAGACCGTTAGACTGCCTCTCACTTACTTACCTTGATTACACGATGCCAGTAATACGAAGACCAACAACGGTATGAACACAACATCCATAGGCTTGAAGCAGCCGTTCCTCACAAGACGACGTCTTTCCATATTTTTTTTTTTATTTATTCTTCAAATAAATGAGAACCAACAACACGCATTGTATTTTCATAAACACATTGTATTTTTTTATTTAGAGCACACACATTTACACTCGCACACACTTAAAACACACACACCGGTTTAGAATGAGGAAAAAAATAAGAGTTATAATATATACCACTGTTGTATAAGGTCTCTCTGGCACGGCCAGGAGCGGACTGAAAAGCTCAGACGGAGAAGGGCTCTGGCTCTTGAGCGAATACGGCGGCGGCGGCGGTGGGGCGGCGGACCGGTCAATTGCGCATCCTATCTGCGCAAGGGATGAGCTCCACGTGGACCGGCCAACAAGTTGCCAACACCTAGGCAACAAAGGGGAGGCTCACCGCCCCTCCATTGTTAATGGCTATTAATAGATACAGGGATGTCCAAAACAACTACAACTAATTGAAAATTTAGGGTATCTAATTATTTTTAAACAATTGACACACTATTTTCTATAAATTTAAATCGTTCAATATCTTGAATAAATTGAGTTTATGTAAACTACTCCCGAATTAAAGTGGGCCATTTAGAAAAATTCAGATTTTTTTATGTTTATTAACTGTTAATTTTGAAATTATTATTAAATAGAAATTGTTAATTTTTACTTAGGTTTTGAACTAAATTGGGCAAAAAGTACTAGAATCAATACTTTACTGAAGTACTTTTTAAGTTTTTTTTTTGATTTTCTCAAAATTGGCTCTAACGATTTTGATTAAAATGCATAAATCAATTGTTTTTTAAATTCTCATTTTGCCCTGGAAATTGAATATAAATATATATATAAAAAAATTCACCCCCTAAATGGCCTCTATGGCGGAAAAGGTTTAAAAAAAAAGAAATTAAGAAAAAAACATTGTTTTTTATTAAATTACACGATCGTGATCCTTTTGGGTTTAAATCCGATCCGATCCAGAATTTTAGAATTTGGATTAAAATTCTTTTTTGGGGATCTGGATCGAAATCATTTTCGCTCTGTGGGATCGGATCACTTTTCGTGCGATTAGCAACCCTGAATTTTTGCGATCCTTTTCAAAGGATTGCCAATCATTTAAAATTTTTTACTTTTGATCTTAAAAAAGTCAAGTCCGAATCGGTTTTTTCGATCAGCGATCCTATTTCTAAATCAAATTTTTTTTTCTAAAACGGATCGGTTCGTCCGAGTTTGTCGGATAGTTGATCCTTTTGCAGCAGCCGAATGGTCCGAATTGCCCGGATCTGCGAATCGGATGGCTAATCCTTTTTAAAGGATTTTGTCCATCCCTTTTATTGTACTTTTATTATAAGTCAGTTAAGGAATTTGATTGTCCGTTTTATTTATAACTTAACTATTTTTCTGTCTGGATGAAGAAATGTTGAGAGAAGTCGACAACTTGGATGTGAGATTGCATTGCATCTCAGAGGACTTTGCTGATGTAGGTCACTGACTTCTTCGCTGAGCGGTCAGGTCGCCTGGCTGCCTTGTCACTTTGAATCCAAGAGGTGTTTGTGTGAATATGTGTCCACAAGACTTCTTGAGAGATATAATATTATATGGTTTTATATTATATGGTTATATATTATATTAATATTATATAGTCACAAGTCAATTTAGCAGACATAATTCACTATCATTGCAGAAACAAAGACCTCATTACTAGAGAGCGAAAAAATAGTCTCTTATTTTTGGAAAAAAAGTCGCCTTAAAAGTCTTTTTTTTTAACCAAATACTCAGTAAAATTTTTTTTTTTTATATTCATAAATCAATTATTTTTTAGATGCTCTTTAAAATGTATATTGTCATTTTCCTGTTGAACTCTTCTGAAGACCACTTTATTCTTGTTCTTCATAGGAAAGATAGAAGAAATTAAATGGCTTGGTAGCAAAATTTAAATATTTTTCTTTTCAGATTAAATTTATATGAATCAATAATAATTATTATTTAGATTTAAAAAGTATATTAGTAATATTTTGTGAAAATTGTTTGAAGTACACATGGGCGTAACTAGAGAATTTGACTGACTGGGGGGGGGGGCATGGGACCAGCCATCCTCACTGGGAGGGGGAATGGGACCAGCCCCATATTTTCTCAATTTTTCTTGGGGCAGGGAGTTTTCTGGGGGGGGGGGGGCACAAGCCTTCTGGGAGGGCCACGTTACGTAATAGGTGGAGAACCCCTAAGGTATTTATCTAAAATTTATATAATATTCGTTTACTTAATAAAAATTGAGAGTGCGGAGATTTTTTTTTTTTTTTTTTTTTTAAACATTCACACTTTTTTCTCATTCACACTCACACTCACACACACATTCTCACAGTCTTTTCGGCAACTCAGGCCATTTAAGACTTTGACGATAACCGTTGTAATATATATTATATATTGTGGGTTGAGGCATTTCTATTTAAGCCATCTGGTATCCAAATGGCTTAAATAAAATCATCGGACTGCCTGGGTCCGAACCCGCGACGTTTGGTATAGGAGGTAGGCACGCTACTCTACTACGCCACACTCGGGGGCGAGTGCGGAGATTGCTAATAAAGAAAATAAAAAAAATAAAAAACTGTTTGAAAATTTTATATACAGACTAGACGCAAAGCCCCGCCTTCGGCGGGGCTTTCCGTCTAGCTGGGGCTGCGCCCCCCTGGACCCCCTTGCTCGCCTACTTATATACATACCGGTACATACAAACATTTTTCCCAATTCATTTTTATAATATAGATTATTTTAACGGTTAATTATTCATGAATTTAAGATTTTTTGTGAATAATATCCTTTCCGGGACTCTCCCGATACACAAACAAAATAAAATTTACGCCTTTATTTTAGAATTCAAAATGTAAATAAATAAAAAATCGTAAACATGGGTAAATATTTATATTTTGTTACCATGGCAACTATTTCTCCTAATTTTTATTTTTTTCTTATTTTAACGGTTAATTACTCATTAACTTATTGTTATTTGTGAAACAAAACCTGTCCGGGATACTCACAAACATACACAAAAAATTTCATCAAAATCGGTTCAGTTGTTTAGGAGGAGTTCAGTCACATACACACGTACAGAAGAATTATATATATAAAGAAGAAGAAGAAGATAAAAGGGAAAATTTCAAAGAATATAGAACGATGATCCTTTTTACTATCATTTGATTGGTTGAACGGATGGTTAGATTAAAGAAAAAATATATTCTTAATTATTCAATTTTAGTTCCATGTGAATATTCTCTAGGAAATTCTAAACTCATTACAAAAGATCCGATGCGAATTGGATGCGCCGTTTCCGAGTTATAGACATTTGATTTATCAGAGTTTTTAATCATTTCCATTTTTATTTAATTCGGACTCTTGATTTGACCAAAAGAGGGGAGGGTGGCAAGTTGCAGGTTCCCCCACCCCTCTGCTCTGATTGTCGCCAGGCGCCCTCCCCTCGTTTCTAAGAAATATTATTTCTCTTTTTAAAAATAATAACTTAACAGCTTTTAAGTTAATTTTTTTTTTTTTTGGACATTTGGAAGAATTATAAAAATTGAACGAGAAAAAAAAATTAATTAAGCAGTCAGAGAATATTGCCAAATAAATGATAGTTATATATTTAGTTAGATGTAAAATATTTCAATTCTTCATCATCACTTGGTTGTTATATTTATTTGTACACAAGCGATATTATGATCTTGTATGGGTAGCATCAAAGTGTAAAATTTAATTTAGATGAAATGATTTGAGTAGGTACTTCAAACAATTTTCACAAAATATTACTGATGTACTTTTTAAAAGGACATCTAAATAATTAATTTATATGAATTTTAATCTAAAAAGTAAAAGATTTAAATTCTGTTACCATGGCAACCATTTCTCCTATCTTTCCTATGAAGAACAAAGGTAAAGTGGTCTTCAGAAGATTTCAACGGCAAAATGAGAATATACATTTTAAAGAGCATCTAAAAAATAATTGATTTATTAATTTAAAAAAAAAAAAATCGTTAGAGCTAATTTTGAGAAAATCGAAAAAAACTGAAAAACTACATCAGTAAAGTACTAGTACTTTTTGGCTGATTTTGATTAAAAGCTTATTTCCACGCCTCAGGGGGGTGTCTAACTTAAATATAAAATTTCACCCCCCTAGCTCAAATCCTTCATGCTTAAAATTGAACACACAAGAAGAGAATGTAAAAAAAAAAAATAGAGGGGGGGCCGTGAGATATTTATTTGGTTCCCAACGGGGCCGCGACTCAAAAAGTTTAACAAGCACTGAACTAAAGGTATAAAGGGATGGATTTTATTATTTAATGTAATATATTAATATTTATGAGAAATTTGTTCAGGGGCCCCCTTGGGTACGTGGATGGCGACCACGAGCTGCCCGAGCTGGGGCAGGCAGTCCTTCAGTTCTTTAAATGTCTGTCTCTTCATTTCTCTTTTCAACAGGCGTCAGACTGTGCGACGAGCCGGCCTGTCCTATTTCTTCCGGTCGCAAAAACACATGTTAGGGTTGGAGGGAAAAAGTGAAGTCCGCCGACCCCGTATCGGGGGAATAAGGCGAGGACAGAAGAAGAAGAAGAATATTTATGAGAAATAAGCATCTCTTTGATTGAAGACAAAATATTTTGAAATTTTATTTTTTCTCAAAGGATTGCATTCTTTATAGATAAATATGCAGTCTTTTATTCTTATAGTTAAATAAAGTATCGAATAAAATTTTATAAAAGCATAAAAAGATGAAATCAATCAATTTGTCAATTATTTCAAATGCTGGGAGAGCATCAATTTGCTTTTTCTAATTCGATCGGCGCCCAGAGTGCAGCCAGGGAGCCTCGCTTCACTCTCGTCTAGGCTTTTCTTCACGCGCACATTCGCTTTTTAAAAAATCTCTCTATCTCTCTTATTTTTCGTTGGATTTGAGGAAAAATGCAAAACTGGTCTTTTCAATCAATTATAAAGCTATAGACATTTTTTTATTTAACTACGACCACATAAAATGGGGGTTTATTAATTGCCTTTTACATCTTCAAATTTTAACTGCCTCCTTCATTTTCTAATTATCCTAATTTATTGTTTTTTAATTAAATAAACACATTTAGGCCTTGATATTGATTGAATAACTTAGTATATAAAATATTCAAGCAAAAACAATGAAATTTTAGTCGCAAAACGTTCTGAAAATGATTAAAAATCGATTTTCCAAATTTATTTTGACGTTTTAATTTTTACTTACCTCTATATAAACTTATATATAAGTTAATATATAGAGGAGTATTGGTTTCATGTAAAAAATTCGATGTCGAGATGGATATACACGTTTTGAGGTACCCTGAATCTAAAAAAGTGGTTTTCGCAACATGGTCTGTGTGTGTGTGTGTGTGTGTGAGTGTGTCTGTGAACAAAATATCTCAAGAACGAAAAGAGCTAGGATGTTGAAATTTTATATTTAAATTAGGCACCCCCCTGAGACGTGACACGAAGCTTTTGAACAAGATCGGCCAAATAGTACTAATACTTTACTGATGTACTTTTTCAGTTTTTTTTTTAGATTTTCTCAAAATTCGCTCTAGCGATTTTTATTAAAATTCAAAAATCAATTAGTTTTTAGAAGCTCTTTCAAATATATAGTTTCATTTTGCTCTCAAAATTGTTTGAAGTCCACTTTACTCTTGTACTCCTAGGAAAGTTAGGGTAAATGGTTGCCATGGTAACAGAATATAAATATTTGTATGTTTATAAATTTTGCATCTTCAAATGTACCGAGCCCTTGGGGCTTGGTGTAGGGGTTAGCGTGCTAACCTCGTATACCAAACGTCGCGGGTTCGGACCCCAGGCAGTCCGATGATTTTATTTAAGCCACTTGGATACCAAATGGCTTAAATAAAAATGCCTGGACTCATAATAGATTTATTAATATTTAACGGTTATCGTCAAAGTCTTAAATGGCCTAAGTTGCCGAAAAGACTGTGTGAATGTGTGTGTGAGTGTGAATGAGAAAAAAGTGTGAATGTTTTTTATAAAAAAAAATGTACCGTACGCCCTCGGGCTTGGTGAAGTCGCTAGCGCGCCTGTCTTGTATAACAAAGGTCGTGGGTTCGGATTCAAGGCAGTCCGATGATTTTATTTAAGCCATTTAGATACCAAATAGCTTAACTAGAAATGCCCGGACCCCAAATATATACAGTAGAGTCCCGTTAATCCGAACTAATTGGGACCAAGGGTCGTTCGGATAATCGGGAAGTTCGGATTAACCGGAATTGTAAGCCTGAATTAGTTAATTTCGATAATAAAGTTGTATTTATAACGTTGTAAACCGTGAAACTTGTCGGTGATATTAAACTCTAAATAAATATTTCATAATATATAAATATACTCATAAAGAGTTCGGATTAACCGAAAGTTCGGATTACCGAGGTTCGAATTACCGGGACTCTACTGTATAGGCTATTATAAAAATAACGGTTATCGTATAAAGACTTATATGGCCGAAAAGACTGTGTGTATGTGTGTGTGAGTGTGAATGGGAAAAAAGTGTGTGTTTAAAAATATTTAAACAAAAAAAAAAATGTACTGTACTGTCGAAAAATAAATGTATGTCGAGACAAAAATTTGGTGTGACAAGCACAGAACACAACTTTCGTTTATCGAAGGTGTGCTGTGCGACCAGTCACACCAGATTTTTTCGAAAAGGAATTTTATATTTTCAAAGACGATTGGCTAATAAGGAAATGAAAATTCGGGTTTTGGCCCGAGCCAAATAATTTTTTAAAATTCCTTTAGGATACAGTAAGTACACTAGCGGTCCCAGGGGGGGCCCGGGCCCCCCCCCCATTGGTCAACAAAAATTCAAAAGTTTTATTTAATATTTTAAAACTAAACAAAAAAATTATAAATTTTTCACGTCTCAGGATAGCTAAAAACGCAAATTTCAATGCCTAATTTTCAAAAATTTTTCCATACCCCCTAGGGTGTTAGCCTTGTATTCCAAGGGTCGCGGGTTCGGATCCCAGACAGTTTTTAATGAATATTATGATATTATTTGGCTTTAATTTGACTACAAAAAAATTAGGATGTCGCCTAAATGGCGACGAGTGCAAAGGGTTAATTTTTAAAGGTCGCTCAAAATTTATTTTTATTTGATTCATATTAAATATTTAATAAATTTTTTCTTTTAATTAGTAAGATAATCGACAAAAATACACCACGAGATGAACAAAAAAACAGAATACTGAAAGTATAATTATTGGGATTAGATAGATGTAGACAGTCAGCAAGTGATAAAAAAACTTTATTTAATTATCGTCGACGTTTCGGAATCACAACGATCCCATCCTCAGGACGATAAACTGTTAATGTTTCTTAGAAAGAAATGCAGACAAACTAAAAAAAAATTTGAGGCACTTTAAAAATTAATATTTTGGGTTGAAAATTTGAGAAACTTATTTTTTTTTCGACTTTAAAATTCGACCATAACGAGAAAAAAATTAAAAAAAGAAAAAAAAAATCGATTTTTGACGAATTTGAAAATTTGATCGACTCTCAAAAAATTTTTTTGAGCTCATCTTTGGAGAGGTCTCTTAAAACATGATATACTAAAATATTGTCATACGAGATTGAAAAAAAAAAATTAGTCGGTTTTTTGCGCCATCCTATTCTTCACCTTCCCTACATCATAAATTTTAGGCCATTGGCTACCAATCCAGGTGAAATAAATATATAGAATAGGTCTAAATAGCCTTCGCTGCCGAAAAAGAGCTTAAATGAATAACAAAAAAAATGAATAACAAAAAAAAAATTTGGGCCCCCCCCTTGACAAAATCCTGGGACCGCCACTGAGTAAGTATAATACTTAAAAACTTTCTTGTATTTATATAACCACTAATTGACCTGAAGAAACCAGCGATTGGGGGCCGTTAAATAAAAAAATAAAATAATTTCTCTTATTTCACTTTATTTGGTTTAAATAATTTTTTTTTTTTTTTTTATAGCTTATCTTATTTGTTTTGTAATCATAAATTAATTCCTGTTTTGTCAAACATTAAAAGAAAATTTTAAATATAAAGAATAAATAGAATTAGATTAATTCTAAGAAGAGGGCCCCCACCCCCCCCGGTGATCTAGGCGCGAAGCATCTGTCGACAATTGAAGGTAGGGAGGGAGGGGGGAGCCTTGCACTCACCTCCCCTACTTTGGCCAATTTAAGAATCGCTAATCAATCAACGTTGGAAAAGAAAAAACTTTGAATATTCATTTATCTATAACTCCGGAACCCCTAATCCAAATTGCATCGGATTTTTTTTAATGAATTCAGAATTTCCTAGAGATTATTTACAACAGTGTTTTTAAATCTTTTTGAATAAGCGATTCCTTTACAAGATGAAAGGTTCTGGCGACCCCTAGATCAAAAGAAAGAGCGGATGCAGCTATTTTTATTTCGTTTATTAGGCACTTGAAGCCGACGTTTCGGTCAGATTTGCGACCATCGTCAGGGCTTAAGGGTGTCAATAAAACTACTCAAAAGTCGAATGGCGCAATTGTGTAAAATCTTTTTCCTTTTAATAATGACTATAGGCTAGAGTCCTTATTAAATTGAAATAAATATTTTGACACACTTAGGCATTGAGGATGGTCGCAAATCTGACCGAGACGTCGACTTCAAGTGCCTAATAAACTAAATAAAAATAGCTGCATTCACTCTTTCTTTATTTCTTACTACAAGTTCTATTTAGCTATCTACCTCTCACTAATAAAAGACTTCTTTAATAAAAAATATTTCTTTAATAGGAAAAATAGATTTATCTACTGAGGGCATGCTTAAAATGGAATTTCAACTTGTTTTGGATGAAAAGAAACCAAGAATGTCCTTCGCACTGGAATTGTGTTTTTATTGTAGTGTAGAACTTTGCTTTTTTCCTTTTGTCAGCGATTCCCCGAGGAAGGCTTTGCGGCCCCCCTAGGGGCCGCGACCCACAGTTTGAAAAACACTAATTTACACGATGCTAAAGTTTAATAATTAGAAATTTTTTCATTATAATAATGAATAATAATAATGGATATAATATCCATCCTATTAACCAAATGAATATAAAGAGAATATTCGATGTATGATATCTAAAATTTTCTCTACCTGTATATTAATTTTAAAACCCTCTAGGCTCTAATGGTTTCGTTATAATAGAGCTCTAAAAATATATATATTATATATAAAGGTAAGAGAAAGTAATAAGTTTAAATACTTGGATTTTAATTATAAAATTTAGAAGGATTTTTAAAATATAATTGGGATAGGAGGGCCAGGAGATATTTATTCCAAGTTCCAAGGGGGCCGCGTCTCAAAAAGTTTAACAAGCACTGATCTAACGATTTAAAGGGATCGATTTTATTATTTAATATATTTATGAGAAATAAGCATCTCTTTGATTGAAGACAAAATTTTTGAAATTTTATTTTTTCTCAAAGGATTGAATTCTTTATAGATAAATATGCAGTCTTTTATTCTTATAGTTAAAAAAAGTTTCGAATAAAATTTTATAAAAGCATAAAAAGATGAAATCAATCAATTTGGCAATTATTTCAAATGATGGGAGAGCATCAATTTGCTTTTTCTAATTCGATCGGCGCCCAGAGTGCAGCCAGGGAGCCTCGCTTCACTCTCGTCTAGGCTTTTCTTCACGCGCACATTCGCTTTTCAAAAAGTTTCTATATCTCTCTTATTTTTCGTTGGATCTGTGGAAAAATGCAAAACTGGTCTTTTCAATCAATTATAAAGCTATAGACATTTTTTTATTTAACTACGACCACATAAAATGGGGGTTTATTAATTGCCTTTTACATCTTCAAATTTTAACTGCCTCTTTCATTTTCTAATTATCCTAATTTATTGTTTTTTAATTAAATAAACACATTTAGGCCTTGATATTGATTGAATAACTTAGTATATAAAATATTCAAGCAAAAACAATAAAAATTTTAGTCTCAAAACGTTCTGAAAATGATTAAAAATCGATTTTCAAAATTTATTTTGACATATCTTTCTCTTAAAATTCAAAAATTAATTATTTTTTTGATACTGTTCTCATTTTGCTTTCAAAATTGTTTGAAGACCACCATGGGCGTAACTAGAGAATTTGGCTAAAGGTATAAAGGGATGGATTTTATTATTTAATATATTAATATTTATGAGAAATCTGCTCAGGGGCCCACATCATGTGGGTACGTGGATGGCGACCACGAGCTGCCCGAGCTGGGACAGGCGGTTGGAGAGAAAAAGTGAGGTCCGCCGACCCCGTATCGGGGGAATAAGGCGAGGACAGATGAAGAAGAAGAATATTTATGAGAAATAAGCATCTCTTTGATTGAAGACAAAATTTTTGAAATTTTATTTTTTTCTCAAAGGATTGAATTCTTTATAGATAAATATGCAGTCTTTTATTCTTATAGTTAAATAAAGTATCGAATAAAATTTTATAAAGCCATTTAGATACCAAATGGCTTAAATAAGAATGCCCGAGCCCCAAATATATATATAAGCTATTATAAAAATAACGGTTATCGTATAAAAACTTATATGGCCGAAAAGACTGTGTGTATGTGTGTGTGAGTGTGAATGGGAAAAAAAGTGTGTGTTTAAAAATATTAAAAAAAAAAAAAAAAAATGTACTGTACTGTCGAAAAATAAATGTATGTCGAGACAAAAATTTGGTGTGACAAGCACAGAACACAACTTTCGTTTATCGAAGGTGTGCTGTGCGACCAGTCACACCAGATTTTTTTGAAAAGGAATTTTATATTTTCAAAGACGATTGGCTAATAAGGAAATGAAAATTCGGGTTTTGGCCCGAGCCAAATAATTTTTTAAAATTCCTTTAGGATACAGTAAGTATAATACTTAAAAACTTTCTTGTATTTATATAACCACTAATTGACCTGAAGAAACCAGCGATTGGGGGCCGTTAAATAAAAAAATAAAATAATTTCTCTTATTTCACTTTATTTGGTTTAAATAATTTTTTTTTTTTTTTTTATTAGCTTATCTTATTTGTTTTGTAATCATAAATTAATTCCTGTTTTGTCAAACATTAAAAGAAAATTTTAAATATAAAGAATAAATAGAATTAGATTAATTCTAAGAAGAGGGCCCCCACCCCCCTCCCCACCCCCCCGGTGATCTAGGCGCGAAGCATCTGACGACAATTGAAGGTAGGGAGGGAGGGGGGAGCCTTGCACTCACCTCCCCTACTTTGGCCAATTTAAGAATCGCTAATCAATCAACGCTGGAAAAGAAAAAACTTTGAATATTCATTTATCTATAACTCCGGAACCCCTAATCCAAATTGCATCGGATTTTTTTAATGAATTCAGAATTTCCTACAGATTATTTACAACAGTGTTTTTAAATCTTTTTGAATAAGCGATCCCTTTACAGGTTGAAAGATTCTGGCGACCCCCTAGATCAAAAGAAAGAGCGGATGCAGCTATTTTTATTTCGTTTATTAGGCACTTGAAGCCGACGTTTCGGTCAGATTTGCGACCATCGTCAGGGCTTAAGGGTGTCAATAAAACTACTCAAAAGTCGAATGGCGCAATTGTGTAAAATCTTTATTGCCTTTTAATAAGGACTATAGGCTAGAGTCCTTATTAAATTGAAATAAATATTTTGACACACTTAGGCATTGAGGATGGTCGAAAATCTGACCGAGACGTCGACTTGAAGTGCCTAATAAACTAAATAAAAATAGCTGCATTCACTCTTTCTTTATTTCTTACTACAAGTTCTATTTAGCTATCTACCTCTCACTAATAAAAGACTTTTCTTTAATAAAAAAATATTTCTTTAATAGGAAAAATAGATTTATCTACTGAGGGCATGCTTAAAATGGAATTTCATCTTGTTTTGGATGAAAAGAAACCAAGAATGTCCTTCGCACTGGAATTGTGTTTTTATTGTAGTGTAGAACTTTGCTTTTTTTCCTTTTGTCAGCGATTCCCCGAGGAAGGCTTTGCGGCCCCCCTAGGGGCCGCGACCCACAGTTTGAAAAACACTAATTTACACGATGCTAAAGTTTAATAATTAGAAATTTTTTTCATTATAATAATGAATAATAATAATGGATATAATATCCATCCTATTAACCAAATGAATATAAAGAGAATATTCGATGTATGATATCTAAAATTTTCTCTACCTGTATATTAATTTTAAAACCCTCTAGGCTCTAATGGTTTCGTTATAATAGAGCTCTAAAAATATATATATTATATATAAAGGTAAGAGAAAGTAATAAGTTTAAATACTTGGATTTTAATTATAAAATTTAGAATGATAGAATTATAAAATTTAGAAAATATAATTGGGATAGGGGGGCCAGGAGATATTTATTCTAAGTTCCAAGGGGGCCGCGTCTCAAAAAGTTTAACAAGCACTGATCTAACGATTTAAAAGGGATCGATTTTATTATTTAATATATTTATGAGAAATAAGCATCTCTTTGATTGAAGACAAAATTTTTGAAATTTTATTTTTTCTCAAAGGATTGAATTCTTTATAGATAAATATGCAATCTTTTATTCTTAGTAAAAAAGTATCGAATAAAATTTTATAAAAGCATAAAAAGATGAAATCAATCAATTTGGCAATTATTTCAAATGATGGGAGAGCATCAATTTGCTTTTTCTAATTCGATC
>JAKCPI010005083.1:0-158441 GCA_023213315.1 Euborellia annulipes | reverse complement strand
TTCGTGCATGTCTCCCTACACGGCCACTATACATACAAACTTGTAATCAGCAACAGCCTCTCTGAACAGTCTTTTTATAGTGTTATTTATATCATGTTCTTTTATCAATATTATTCATATTATTTGTGTTTTATGCTAATGTTATTGATATCATATTTTTTATATGATTGTTATTCATATCATGTTTTTGTAATGACGTTATTTAGATTAATTTATTTTTTTGATGTATTGTATCAGGGCCGTAACTAGCTTTTTTAGGGCCCTGTGCAAAAATTTTTTATGGCTCCTATATTTTTAGCGAAAAAGTAAAACTATTAAATAAAAACTCGCAAAATTTTATCTGTTTACCACCTATTTTCAATTCTATGATTTTATGCAGTGGCGTAACGTAGACCCCCGTAAACCCCTGATGCGGGGCCCGGTCAAGTGTATCAGAAAAATTTAAATTATTTCTTTTTCCGATATCAGAGATCATGAAAAAGTTTAGTTTTTTTTATTATAAATTTAAAATTTATAAAAAAATTAAATATTTTTAAATAATTTTACTTTTATTTGATTAATTATTTAAAACTATATATTAAATAAAAGATTTATGTTAAATATTATATACAATGTATAATTTCAGGGTTATTTTAAATAAAATTATTTTATTTTATATATAATATATATTTTATTTTAAAATCTCGAGTAAAATTTTCGTAAAACATATTTTTTAAAAAAATTTAATGTTACGGCCCTGTATTGTATATTGTAAACCTGTTTAAGAATATGCCAAGCCTTAAAAAAAACGTCTCGGTGCTCGCGGAAGGCAGGCGGTGCGACTAGTACCTTAATTAATTAAACAACTTTTAATTTATTGGAGAAATGTAAAAAAGGTTTAGGTAAATGGGAGTAGGATCATCAAAGTTTGCGTATAAACTAAAATTGATTTGATTTTGCAATCAATGACGTCCTTATCACAGGAGATGGTTGATCTGGACCAAATAATTATCACAGTAATCATTTGTTGGAAAAGAGCAGTTTATTGAGCTGATAGCCCTTTTAAGACATTTGCTCGCGGTCTTAAAAAAAGAAAACGTTTAAATAAATATCGATTATGTTGTTGTTGTTGTTATGTACGTACGTCAAAAGGAAAGCCAACCCTAACTACCTGTATAAATTATACACGCACACAGCAACAACCTCTCGCTTTCACTCACTCTTCGCCATATTAGAGAGAGAAAAAATTAGCAAATGATCATATATGCATGCTGAAAATAAATATCAAGGCCAAGGTGAGGGGGCGCAAAAAAAAAAAAAAAAATTTCTAGCACTTAATAGAAATGACTCTACAAAGATTCTATGATAATGGATTCTTGGAATTTTTGTTTATGTTTTATTTAAATTATGAATTTATAATCTTTGGCGCAAACGTCCTTTGGTCAATTGAATTAAACAGTTGTGTCGGCTTCTACAAAGAAGAACCCTGTTCAAACCCTGGGCGTGCGGGATATTTCATTAAATAAAAATCTGGTGTGACTGGCGCACAGCACACAACTTTCTCTTACCTTCGGTAATCGAAAGTTGTGTTCTGTGCTTGTCACACCAGATTTTTTGTGTCGACATGTATTTAGTTCCCGGCAGTAGGGAATATTTGAATTCAGATGTAAAATTTATAAGTATGGGAAAATATTTATATTTTGTTACCATGGCAACCATTTCTCCTATCTTTCCTATGAAATACAAGAGTAAAGTGTGCTTCAAACAATTTTGAGGGCAAAACGAGAATATACATTTGAAAGAGCATCTAAAAAATAATTGATTTTTGAATTTTAATCAAAATCGTTAGAGCGAATTTTGAGAAAATCGAAAAAAACTGAAAAAGTACATCAGTAAAGTACTAGTACTCTTTGGCCGATTTTGAATAAAAGCTTATTTTTCCGGTCCCGGGAGGTATTTAACTTAAATATAAAATTTCATCCTCATAGCTCAATTCCTTCATGCTTAAAATTGAACACACACAGACACACACACAGACACACAGACACACAGACAGACAGACCATGTCGCGAAAATCACTTTTTTGGATTCAGGGGACCTCAAAACGTGAAGATCCATCAAAATCTCGACATCGAATTTTTGACATGAAACCAATACTTTCTCTCTATATATATATTACATATATACATAGGTAAGAGAAAGTAAAAAATATTTATATAAAATCCTCAAGCAGGCACTGGATTGGAGTATTGGATCTCACCACAATAGCCCCCAGGCAACTCTACGAGGAGAGGGGGTTGCTGTACCTCGATTCGGATTTGATTAGTCATAGGTATATTAAACAAATATGTTTATCTGTTGCTGGGCCAGGAATCTGAGAATCGAACCCAGGATCTCCAGCCTTTTAGTCGAGGGTTCAGTAGCCTGGTGCAAAGAAGAGCACACCGATGTCTCGGAAAGGCTGGTGATCTTGGCTTCGATTCCTGGAAGCTTGACCCACCAACAAACATACTCACTTATTTGTGAATATGATTAATTAAAGCCGCCGGAAATCGAACCCAGGATCTCCAGCATTTCGGTTGCCTGGTACAAAGATGTAAAAGTTCAATTATATTGAATAAAATAATCTTGAGACAAAGATAAAAGAAAATTGAAATAAATGTAAAATAATTATTATTTTTTAAACAAATTCAAAATAACACAAAAAAAAACAATAACATTTTCTATTTTTTTAAACCGATGCCTCAGGAAAGGCTGGTAATCCTGGGATCCATTCCTGGAGCCTTGGTCCTCTAACAAATAAATATATTCACATATTAAAGTTATTTTTTATAAGTGAGTGTTCTGGTTTTCGCGAATGAGTTACAAACCAATCTATATATTTACAGTCGGAGAATCTAAATTGAGTTTTTAAAAATTTTTTTATTTCCAATTTTTCTCAAAAATTTTCTATACATTCAAAAAAAAAAAAAAAAACAGTAAAAATTCGTCAAGTCGTTTAAGAGTTATATATTAGAAAATAAAACTAAGATAAAATCAAATATACGAAATTTAATTTTTATATTTTTGTCATTATAGGGGGCTCGCTGGTGTAGCGGGCTAGGATGTCGGCTTCTACAAAGAAGATCTCTGTACAAATACTGGGCCGGGGAGATTTTTCCATTACATAAAAATATTTAATGTAAAAAAATCCTCAAACAAGAAATGGATTGGAATATTGGATCTCACCACAATAGCCCCCAGGGAACTCTACGAGGAGAGGGAGTTGCTGTGACATCCCGTCCTGTGGAAGGGACGTAAAGAAGGTTCCCCCTCCTTAACAGGAGTCGGTGCTGGGGGAGTCCCTCCTCAAACTAGGACATCCTCTATAGCATAGAAGAGATTGGATAAAAGGAGCCGGGTGGAACCAGAAATAAGGATTAGTTCATTAGCTAGAGACGAAAGCAGGAGGAGGAGTTAGAGATAGGAAATGATGTAACTTCACTGGGAGCTGTTAGATGGCTACCGCCAGAGGCCTGTTGGGTTTGAGGTGTGTGTCTTAGTGCACGGAAGCACCTCGGGTAAATAAACGGAGATCCCGATAGGAATTTCAAATAATAATGTCATTTATAATGAATTTATTTGAATCAACATCATTGGACATTTCGTATCACCTTTAACACGTGATAAAAATTTCGTAACATTTTTACATTAAACGGAAATCAAATCTCACGAAATTCAACTTTTTTTTGTTGAACTCAACAACCCTTTTAAGATTTCCTATTAACGCCATAACATCCATAAAATTTTTTCTATTTTCAACTTATCTCTTTTTTTTTTTTTAATCACGCTTGTATCTGACTCTCTCTATATTTTCTTTAAACATGCAAACTCCCTCTCTTTAATTCTTTATCAGAAAACGAACAAAAAAAAAAGAGAGAATTATAGCCAGAACGTATGTTTTGGAGTTTTTTCCCTCAAAGTTTCAAGGGCTTATAAAAAAAAAGAGAGATGGGTCAAGGCGAGTCATTTTTCTATTAATAATAAATAAATCTCTTATTGTATGCGTGACAGTAAAGCTTTTCTTTAGACAAGAACAAATGTTTCCGTGAAAAAGGCAAACAGAGAGAGAAAGTTGTAAACGGTACACTAAATGATAGGAAAAAGTAAAAAATGATTCATATATCATTAGAAAGAGGATGAAATTCCCTAAAATGGAAAATATATCAATTCTCGGTTTATGAATTTTATAGTTAACTGCGGGAGTAAAAGGATAGATAATAATCTGGAAGTTTTGAGAATGCAGACTATTAATGAGATTTTTAAGGGGGTTCGCTGGTGAAGCGAGGTAGGGTGTCGGCTTCTACAATGAAGATCCCTGTTCAAATCCTTGGCGTGCGGGATTTTTCATTAAATAAAAATATTTATTTAATGTAAACAAAACCTCAAGCAGGCACTGGATTGGAATATTGGATCTCAGCACAATAGTCACCAGGCAACTCTACGGGGAGAGGGAGTTGCTGTGACATACTGTCCTGTGGAAGGGACGTAAAGAAGGTTCCCTCTCAGTGATGTATTCTTTGAAAGGAGTCGGTGCTTGAGGGAGTTCCTCCTCAAACTAGGTCATCCTCCCTAGCATAGAAGAGGTTGGATAAAAAGGATCCGGGTGGAACCACAAATAGTAATTCGTTCACTAGCTAGAAACGAACGAAAGAAGAGTTAGAGATAGGAAATGATGTAACTTCACTAGACCAGTAGATGTCTACGGCCAGAGGCCGGTTAGGGTTGAGGTGTGTGTCTTCGTGCACGAAAACACCTCGGGCAAATAAACGGGGATCCCGATAGGAATTTCAAATAATAATAAAAATGAGATTTTTAATAAAAATAATTTTTATTTTCAGAATTTATTGAAAGGACAACCAGTTTCCGTCATTTTAATTTATATCATCAGGCCTGGAAACTTTAGGTCATCGAAAACTTTGTGTGCATTTTACAACCAGCTTCGGTTAAAAAAAAGAGCATCTAAAAAATCATGTATTTTGGAATTTTAAACAAAATCGTTGGAACGAGAAAATTGAAAAAAAAAAAAAAAAACTGTAATAGTACATCAGTAAAGTACTAGTATTTTTTGGCCGATTTTGATTAAAAGCTTGTTTTCACGCACCAGGGGGGTGTCTAACTTGAATATAAAATTTCAACCTCAAAGCTCACTTCCTTCATGCTTAAAATTGAACACCCTCATACCATGTCGCGAAAACCACTTTTTTTTTGGATACAGGAAACTTTAAAACGTGAAGATCCATCAAAATTTCGACATTTAATTTTTGACATAAATCCAATACTTTCTCTCTATATATATTTACATATATATATATATATATATATATATATATATATATATATATAGGTAAGAGAAAGTAAAAATAAATAATTGCTATAATTAAAATGAAGGGAATTTTATTTTTCTGACCTATTTTCCGTGATATTTGTCAAATGAGTTCGGGACTTGAAGGAGCTCACCTGCAACAAAAGAAAAAAAACAAACAAATTAATCTTATTTTGTTCAAGTAATACAAATAATTTGGTGTGACTTAACCCACATCACACAACTTTCTCTTAACGAAGGTAAAAGAAAGTTGTGTACTGTGCATGTCACACCAGATATACAGTATTTAGTTTCTCACAGCACCTTAGTTAACTTGACCACTTGCATTTTATAAGTAAAAAAAAAGTATAAAAGTCATTTTTTTTTTTTTTTTTTTTGGAGTTTAGGCTTTTACAGTTGTTATCATAAAAGAGTTAGATTTTCGGTTTAACTGTGGTTTATTTGTAAAAATTACAAAATACAAACATAAAAATGATTATATATATAAAAGTCAATTGATTCAAAATTCCCATAGCACGAAAATTTTTACTGATATACTTATTAAAGAGCAACTAAAAAAATAGTTGATTTATGAATTTTAATCAAAATCGTTAAAGCCAATTTTGTTTGCTCAGGGGCCCATATCTTGTTGTGTACGTGGATGGCGACCACGAGCTGCCCAAGCTGGGACAGGCAGCCATTCAGTTCTTTGTATGTCTGTCTCTTCCTTCCTCTTTTTAACAGGCGTTAGATCGTGCGACGGGCCGGCCTGTTCTATTCCTTCCGGTCGCAAAAACGTATGATAGGGTTCGAGGGAAAAAGTAAGGTCCGCCGATCCCGCATCGCAGGAATAAGGCGAGGACAGAAGAAGCAGAGTTAAAGCCAATTTTATGAAAAACTGAAAAAGTACTAAAAATATGAATTTTCAATCATTTTTCATATACTTTCGTGGTTTAATATTAATATACCCAGGATATGAAATAAAATTAATATAAAAGTTTATGAACAAATTACCAACTTTTAAACTTATCTTTTCCTTTGTGTGCCGCCAAATTTTGAAATCGTTAAGAGTGTACCCCGCGACAAGTTGAGAATCACTGGTCTAAACGTTCTCAAATAACTTGACTACCTCAAGGAATTTTTATTAATACTATTTTATAATTATTTTAAGGAAACTTGAAATTATTCTTTTAAAATTTATTTCATAAATCTAAATTTATTAAATTCTGGTTTGAAATTCGCGCTCTAAACTATTTAAAAAGTATACTTTTTGGCCGATTTTGTTCAAAAGCTGATTTTATCTGTCCGGGAGGGTATCTAACTTAAATATAAACTTTCAACCTGCAAGCTCATTTCCTTCATGCTTAATTTTGTGAACACACAGACAGACAGGTACTCTCAAAACGTGCATTTCTATCAAATAATCGAATTTTTGACTAGAATACAATCCTGTCTATATATCATCAGAGAAAGTAAAATGAAAAAAAAAACCTTCAATTTTCAATTATCTCATGTGGAGATAGAGAGAAAAAAGATTAATTTGTTTAATGGCATATTTATTTATTAAACCCCTAAATAACAGACCTAAGCTTTTTTTTTCTACCTCTTTCTGTCTTTTCAATAATAAATGTTGATTCAGATTCTGTTTGCGTGACTCTCTCTTTAGGGACTGACTGAAAAGATAAATCGAAACTTTATGACATTCTTTTTTTTTTTTTTTTTGTTTTTATCATTATTTTGTCAGTATGAAAAGAAATACATCTTAAAATTTGACTGTCATTTTAATATATTGTTATGTATACGTATACAAAGTTTGAGATTTTCTCTCATATAGGGCTATTATCTTGAGGAGGCAAGGGCGGATACAAGAGGGAATAAAAGGGTAATTATCCTCCCCCCTCCCCGAGATTAAAAAAAAAAAAAAACTTTTTTCGCAAAAAATTAAAACTTAAAAATTAGATTTGTATTTATATTCTGGCAAACAAGTACAGAATTCGCCTTTAAAATACCGAAATTAAGAAAAAATTGTGGGCCGTGCGACCAGTCACACCAGATTACCCCCCCCCCCCCGAGAAACACCTCTGGATCCGCCCTTGTGAGGAGGTGAGAGAGAATTTTAAAAATAAATAAATATATACAAAATCTATGTATATAATAGCCGTATGTCCGTCTGTCTGTCAGTCACTCTCTATTTGGGCAACTTCCCGTTGGAATTTTGAAACGAAATTTTTTTATGCTTAAAGAGGATCTTCTAGGAAAATTATTTTCATCCCGAAATTCTTATAACTTTGTGAATTATTAATTCCTAAAGTTACATGGTAAATGTTTAGAGAAATATTTATGTATTCTTTGCATTTGTGTATTCTATGAATGTAAACAAATTCTAAACAGACACTGGATTGGAATGGAGTATTAATAATTTTCTTTTCATAATTAAGAAGAGTATGGTGTAGAGGTTAGCGTGCTAACCTCATATACCAAACGTCGCGGGTTCGGACCCCAGGCAGTCCGATGATTTTATATAAGGCATTTGGATACCAAATGAATTATATAAGAATGCCTGGACCCCAATATGTATAATTATAAATAACGGATATCGTTTAAAGTCTTAAATGGCCTAAGTCGCCGAAAAGACTGTGTGAATGCGTGTGTGAGTGTGAGTGTGAATGAGAAAAAAAGTGTGAATGTTTTTTATATAAAAAAAAAAGAAGAGTAGGCGAAGGTCTGCCTCAGGCGGGCCTGAGTCAGCTGGCTAGGTGTCGAAGCCCCCCGGCTAGGAGCTGGCGCCGCGGCTAGTAAATAAAAAAATTATATATATAATAGCGGAGTGTCCGTCTGCCCGTCTGTCACGCTCTGTTTGACCAACTTCCCCGTTGGATTTTTGAAACGAAATTTTGCTGTCTTATAGAGGGCGTTATTTTGAAAAAATACTCAAAAGAGGAAGCGCAAAGAAATACAGAAAATCGAGTATTTGGCCAATAGAAAGCATTGAGTTTTATCTTACTTTAAAAAAATTAAAGACAAATGAAAATAAAATGAAAGTCAATTAAAATTAATTAAAATAATTAAATCTCACAAATCAAAAATAATATTGTTATAAAGCCTAATTAAATTTTTTTTCCTTAGGGAGCCCGCTGGTGTAGCGGGCTAGGATGTCAACTTCTACAAAGAAGATACTTATTCAAATCCTGGGCGTGCGCGATTCTTTCATTAAATAAAAATATTTATTTAATGTAAACAAATCCTCAAGCAGGCACTGGATTGGAATATTGGATCTCGCCACAATAGTCCCCAGGCAACTCTACGAGAGGGAGTTGCTGTGACATCCCGTCCTGTAAAGAAGGTTCCCTCTCAGTGATGCATTCTTCGAAAGGAGTATGTCCATTCTCAAAGTAGGACATCCTTCCTAACATAGAAGAGGTTGGATAAAAGGAACCGGGTGGAAACAGAAATATCTAGAGATAGACCATGATGCAACTTCACGGGGTGCCGGTAGATGGCCACGGCCAGAAGCCGGTTGGGTTTGAGGTGTGTGTCTTCGTGCACCAAAGAACTTCAGGTACTTAAATGGACACCCCGGTAGGAATAAATATATTTTTTTTTCCTTAGAGAGATCGGGGCTAGTATAAAAATATTTTATTATACTATTATAATAGGAAGTCAAAATCTTCCCTGGGGGAATAGATATTGTTATTATTATTATCATCTTGTTAATTTCCAAAGGATAATAGATGCTCCAATATCATGTTTTGAATTCAATGAAATTAGAGGTAAGATGCAACCAAATTGCTACAGCCCTCTCACCCCCACCCCTCTCAACAATTATGTTATCATATAATTACAAGAATGTTAAACCAATGTAATATCAATAGAACATTTCACTAATTTGAATTATGCTAATTAAAAACTATGCCGTTTAAAAATCGGGTGTAACACTTCTCACAGCACACAACTATGGTAATAGAAAATAGTGTTCTGTGCTTTTCACACCAGATTTTTTGTTTAGTTTTCGCCGATATATTAGAATTCAAGATGTAAAATTTATAAATATGAGAAAATATTTATATTCTAGCTTTTTTTTCCTATGATGTACAAGAGTGAAGTGTGCTTCAAACAATTTGAGAGCAAAATGAGAGTATACATTTTAAAGAGGATCTAAAAAATAATTGATTTTTGAATTTTAATCAAAATCGTTAGAGCGAATTTTGAGTTAATCGGAAAAAACTAAAAAAGTACTTCAGTAAAGTGCTAGTACATTTTGGCCGATTTTGTTCAAAAGTTTCGTGTTACGTCCCAGGGGGGTATCTAACTTGAATATAAAATTTCAACCACCTCGCCCTTTTCGTTCTTATTTTCTTCCCATACACCATTAAAAGATAATTCCGAGCGTATAGTCACACCAGATTTTATATTTCTTACATCCTCGTTATTTTATAGAGAGAATTAATCCAGCAGAGTATAAAATCTTAGTTTTTTTTTTTTTTTTTTCATCCGATCTATATGTATTTTTCTGTACAATTGAGAAAAAGCAAGTCCAACGGTCCGTGTCACTTGCTGTCAAATCTATCTTTAGGAGCCAAACAGGGGACGGACGATTCAGAGAAATTTCTAAAGATTCCTATTTTTAAAAGACTTTAGAGTGAGATCTTCTTTTCAAAAAAGAAAAAAAAAAGAGGATGATTTCAATTGATTTTTAGTGCAAAAGAGTCATTTTAAATTTTAATATTTGACCTGCCAAGTAACTAGGATTTTAAATAAAAAATAAACTCATTATTTTGTGGGAATATACTTGTGGAGGGCTCACTGGTGTAGTAGGCTAGGATGTCGGCTTCTACAAAGAAGATCCGCGTTCAAATCCTGGCCTTGAGGGGATTTTTTCATTAAATAAAAATATTTATTTAATGTGAACAAATCCTCAAACAAGCACTGGATTGGAATATTGGACAACAGCCCCCAGACAACTCTACGGGGAGAGGGAGTCGCTGTGACATCCCGTCCTGTGGAAAGGACGTAAAGAAGGTTCCTTCTCAGTCATGCATTCTTTGAAAGGAGTCGGTGCTGAGAGAGTCCTTCCTCAAAGTATCACATCCTCCATAGCATAGAAGAGGTTGGATAAAAGGGACCTGATGGAACTAAAGATTAGTTCATTAATTAGAAACAAACGCAGGGGGAGGAATTGGTGATAAGAAATGATGTAACTTTACGGGGTGCCGGTAGATGGCTACGACCAGAGGCCAGTTGGGTTTGAGGTGTGCATGGACGCACCTCGGGCAAATAAATGAGGATCCCGATAGGAATTTCAAATAATAATAATAATAATAATAAATACTTCTACCGTATTAAAAGAAATACAAAAAAATTTAGAAAACTTGTAAAAATTTTTACGAATCATTTTATTTAATATTGGAGGTTTTTTTATAGCTGTGTAGTTGATGTAGTAGAAGGATAATAAAAGAGAGAGCAGCTAGTTTTCTTTTCTTTTATTAAACCCTCATTGCTGACGTTTCGCTCCTGTTTAGATGGCCCTAAACAGGACCGAAACGTCAGCAATGAGGGTTTAATAAAAGAAAAGAAAACTAGCTGCTCTCTTTTTATTATCCTTCTACTAAATCATTTTATTATTAAAAAATAATCTATATACACTGTATATAATTACCTAATGTTTGTCTGTCTGTCCCGCTTTGTTTGTGTAGCTTCCCGTATTTTCAAAGACTCATGGGGAGAGAAGGACATTTAGGCACAGATTTTGTCAACATTTTTTTTAGGCCTATGTATTTATTAGACCGACATTTCGGTCTTAGCAAAAGACATCTTCAAGGTCTTTATTTCACATTAACTTTATCGAGTGCTGATAATGGCCTAAACACAGACAGAAACGTTGGCCCACTAAATTCAGAAAAATCTCTCTTTAGAAAGTCTCAACAGTGCAATATTTAAGTAATTACTCCATTTACAAAAACTTATTATTTCGTTTGATTTTGAAGGGAAATTTTTTTACTTTTTTTGTATGATAGCAAGTTTGATCTCCCCCCCCTCCCCATCAAGGTGTATTCAATTCTGATTGCAAAAATCCAACAAATTTGAAGTTTCCTAATCAATAATATCAATAAATTTGACCAATTGCGAATGTGAATAACAAGTTTCACTTCTTTATCTATGAATATATATTCTGTGGTTTAATCTTATTCTTCTGAGCAATGTATAGCATATTAAATATTCAAGAGTTATTTTTTTTTTATGTTATTTCACGTTCAAAAATAACAGAGATTCCATTTTGTAAAACCTTTTTTTAAAATTAAATTTTCTATCTTGCAAAGAAGACAGAAAAATTCCTCTGAGTTGTCAATTAATTTTACTTATTTCAAAAATTTGATATTATTTATTTATAACTAGCTGCGGTAGGGTTGCCTTCGGCAACCCTACCCCGCTAGCCCTGGCGGGCGGCGTCTCGGGATATGACTAAGAGTTGTCCAGATAAATGTATTTTAATTAATTATGAAGAAGCGTTTTTATTTTTCATTTTAAAGATTTGATGAATATATTTTTCGTGAAGCGAGTTGGAGCCTGTTTTCCAATGCTTTGCAGGAGGAGGCGACGATTTGAATGAAATGTGAAATCTTAGAGGGAAGAAGTTAGTCAAAAAAAAAAAAAAAAAAAAAAGAAAATTTAATTATATAACAATTTTTATTATTTTTCATTTGAGAGATTTAATTTTTTCATTATTATAATTAATTAGCTTTAATTTTTCATAAGTAGAGAGAGAATACAATGTTTTCCAATGGAAGAATTCTAGATTTGTGATCCCCTGATAAGGGGGGTTCCCTACCGCTAATTTGACATAATTATAGCCTAAAACCATCCCCGGAAAATACTCTACTTATTAAAAAAATCTCCATGAGAATCGGTTTGGTAGTTTCGGAGTCTATGCGTTACAAACAGACAGACAGACAGACAGAATTTGTCTTTGATAAAATAGCAAAAGTATTAAAATAAAATATAGATATAGGTAATTAAAATTAAAAATTGAATAATTAAATCTCACAATTATTATTTTATAATTCGTCATATATATTAAATTTCAACTTTCTTATTTTTTGTCATTTATATGGATAGAGAAGAAGAAAGAGAAGAAGAGATAGAGATAAGTACATTTCTAATTGAAAACATGGCACATAAATCCGTCAAATAGTTTTAGAGTTGATGCATTAAAATTGAAAATTTAAAATTAAATCTCACAAATATTATTTTATAATTAATCATATTTATAATAAAAAATTCCGAAATTTTTAAAATAATCTAAAAGATATACCTCAAAGTTTGACATCTAGTTTATGTTGTTTTATGTACATACTTTAGTGCATGTGTCTCTGTATGTTTTGTTATAAACAAACAATGGGGATAAATAATATATGGACATATCATATCAGAGACAAGAGAGAGAGTTATTTTATTATACATAAATACTTCATTCACTTTACTATATGAATGAATTTTCACACAGTTTGTTAATAATAATAATAATAATAATAAAAAATTGACACAAGTTGAAAATGAACTTTTGCTATTAGTTTTATCCTCGGGGGAATTTGATTCAATTAAGCAAAAAACGCGTACATATCATTGATCGTTTGTGTAATAAATGCCGGTTAAAAAATACCTGGTGTAACTGGACGCACACCACAAACTTTCTTTTATCTTTGGTAATTGAAACTTGTTCTGTGCTTGTCACCCCAGATTTTTTATTTCCATCAAAATCTTGATATTCTCTAAATTAAAAGTAGTATTCTATGAATTTTCAGTTTTTTTCGATTTTCTCAAAATTTGCTCCAACGATTTTTTTTAAAATTCAAAATTCAATTATTTTTTAGATTCTCTTTAAAATGTATATTCTCATTTTGTGATTGAAATCTTCTGAAGACCACTTTACTCTTGTATTTCATAGGGAAGATATGAGAAATGGTTGCCATGGTAACAAAATATAAATATTTTTCCATACTTATAAATTTTACATCTGAATTCATATGTTCCGTACTGTCGGGAACTAAATATATGTCGACACAAAAAATCTGGTGTGACAAGCACAGAACACAACTTTCGAGTACCGAAGGTAAGAGAAAGTTGTGTGCTGTGCGCCAGTCACACCAGATTTTTCATTTTGTATTGATATTGTTTTTATTTTGATTTTAATATTGTATTTATATTGCTTTTATTTTGTTTTTGTTCAGGGGCCCACACCGTGTGGGTACGTGGATGGTGACCACGAGCTACCCGAGGGACTTCTATTCTTTGCATACCAGTCTCTTCCTTCCTCTTTTCAACAACGTCAGACCGAGCGACGGGCCGGCCTGTTCTATTCCTTCACTGTAGTAAAAAAAATCCATGAACTGCCGACCCCGCACCACGGGAATAATCAGGCGATGAAAGAAGAAAGAGATTGCTTTTATTTTGTTTTGATATTGTATTTATATTGCTTTTATTTTGTTTTGGTATTGTATTGAGATTTTTTTTTTTATTGTATTTGCATGGCTTATTTTTATATTTTTTTCTGTATATCTTTTGTAAACTTTTTAGACCAATGGCCACCGGCCAAACGGGCAAAATAAATTTAAAAAAAAATATGGAGATTGACTTCCCCGAGACTTTCTCGTATATTCTTTTGGAATTACGTCTGGGTGTGTGTGTGAACACGATTGCTTAAAAACCAAAGCAGCTAGATCGATGAAATTTGGTATATGCTCCTTACACTAAAATTGTAGATTTCTATCAACTTTTGGAGTAAATACGTCACTTGGAAGTAGTACTTTACTTAAAAAGTTTTTTCAAAAATTTTGAAATTTTCAATTTTATTGTTATATTATGATAAAATACTCTATTTTAAAAGTTTTTATTCTTTGACATTTTTTCGAAAACTGAATAGTTTTTGAAATAATCAAAGAAGAAATAGAAAATTTTCGTTAATTTTGATCTCAGCAAAAAACATCGGAGATGCAAAAAGGGGCGCCTCGCATTATTTTTGCCCAGCGTCGAGGTGAAATCAAAAAAATGCGCCTCGCTTTTCTGATTTATATAAAAGCGAGGAAATATTTTCACTTAAATAAAACCCCTACAGAATTTTATTTGTTTCATATATCCTCGCTTTTATATAAATCAGAAAAGCGAGGCGCATTTTTTTGATTTCACCTCGACGCTGGGCAAAAATAAGCGAGGCGCCCTTTTGCATCTCCGATGTTTTTGGCTGAGATTTCACTTCTTTTTGTGAAATATTACATGAAAATATTATTTAATAATTTTTGTTTATTAAATATTAAGTTGATGAATAGATCTTTTAATATGCATTCCAAACAGTAAAAAATAAATACATCGTTTGGTATCCATTCGAAACGATAAACATAGGATTTCATCAAATTTTATAAAATTTTAGGATTTTTATTTTTGTTATGTTGGTAGAATGTAAATACATCGTTTGGTATCCATTCGAAACGATAAACATAGGATTTCATCAAATTTTATAAAATTTTAGGATTTTTATTTTTGTTATGTTGGTAGAATGTAAATATATCATTTGGTATCCATTCGAAACGATAAACATAGGATTTCACCAAAATTAATAAAATTTTAGGTTTTTTTATTTTTGTTATGTTGGTAGAACGTAAATACATCGTTTGGTATCCATTCGAAACGATAAACATAGGATTTCATCAAATTTTATAAAATTTTAGGATTTTTATTTTTGTTATGTTGGTAGAATGTAAATATATCATTTGGTATCCATTCGAAACGATAAACATAGGATTTCATCAAATTTTATAGAATTTTAGGTTTTTTATTTTTGTTATGTTGGTAGCACTTCTTATCACGTTAATCTATTGTATTTTTATCTGAAGGGATCCATCCTAAAAATTTTTATTCCATTAGGGATGCAAATTACTAATATTAATAGATATGTTTTTAGATGACGTCATCAGTGAGCAAAATAGTTAGAATTGTCTTTTGGCCATGTTAAAGATAGGACAAATTTGAAATTTTGAATACCTCTCAAAAAGTCACTTTTGATCCAAAATGAAATTTTATATCAAAGGTATCGGGTTTTTGATAGTATCTATTTGTATTTTAAATTTCATCCAAATCGGTCCAGCAGGGAAACCTGTAGCTTTGTCTAAAAATTTGAAAATTGAAGAAAAGAATGAAAAAAAAAAAGAAAAAAAAAAAAAAAAAAAGGAAAAATAAGAGACTAACTTTTGACCTTCCGAAATCGGCAAAATCTCAACTTTGAGCCTCTGCCATTCTTTTTGGGACTGGAATTTTTTTTCGAATTCGTGCTCAAAATAATCCTTATTTATTCTAGTTTAATATAAAAAAAATTTGGCTCCGATATCTTAAAACCTTTTTGAGATATTCGCCCAGAAAGAGAAAAGTTTCTCAAAAAAATTTTTTCACGTCCCTATCTTTTATTAAGGATTTAAAATCATTCTTGATAATATAGTCTAGGGACGACTCGTCCATCTAAATGCAATGGGCCATTGGCATCTATTGGAATATCAACTAAATGGTAGTATTAAGAGTTTCTTTGCTTTCTTTTGCTTTTCACATGCTCGGCGACGAGTCGCTCCCGCGACTCTTGATAAAAAAATCAAAACAAAATCATACAGGTGTCATTAAAAAAAGGGCAAATATAAACAAATTCATTTGTTTCACAAATTCATTTGTTTATATTTGCCCTTTTTTTAATGGCACCTGTATGATTTTGTTTTGATTTTTTTATCAAAATTAACGAAAATTTTCTATTTCTTCTTTGATTATTTCAAAAACTATTCAGTTTTCGAAAAAATGTCAAAGAATAAAAACTTTTTAAAATAGAGTATTTTATCATAATATAACAAAGAAATTGAAAATTTCAAAATTTCTGGAAAAACTTATTAGATAAAGTACTACTTCCAAGTGACGTATTTACTCCAAAAGTTGATAGAAATCTACAATTTTAGTGTAAGGAGCATATACCAAATTTCATCGATCTAGCTGCTTTGGTTTTTATGCAATCGTGTTTACACACACACACACACAGACATAATGCCAAAAATGGTTTTTTTGGACTCAGGGAGGTCTAAAACGTGGAGAAACATCAAAATCTCGAAGTCGAATTTTTTTACGATTACATAACTTTCTCTATACGAGAAAGTAAAAATTTACCTACAATGTTAAATTAAACCGTTTCCTGAGGGAAAAATATCCTTAAATCCTAATCATGTAACCACAAAAATAAATTTAACAGTAAGGAAAATTAAATAGGTAATAAATGGGCTAACTTCCGTCGAAATAGTTCATTCCACTTATTAATGAATTTGTATTGCTCTTTGTTTTATTTTTGAAATTTAAATATATTTTTTCCAAAAATTTAAAAACCTCGGGAAACTCTACCAGGAGAGGGAGTTGCTGTGACATCCTGTCATATAAAGAAGGTTCCCTCTCAGTGATGTGTTCCCTCTCTTTGAAAGGAGTCGGTGCTGTGGGAGTCCATCCTCAAAGTAGGACACCCTCCCTAGCATAGAAGAGGTTGGTTTGAGGTGTGTGTCTGCGTGCACGAAAACACCCCGGGTAAATAAACGGGGATCCCGATAAGAATTTCAAATAATAAAAAGGAATTCAAAAGACGTAGCTATCAGTAAATACTTGTTAGAAAAAAATCACTGAGTGGGATTTTAGATTTAAAAATAAATAAGTCAAGAGGTTTTTCTATATTTTTAATTAACATTATTTTTTGTTGTTGTTTTTAATTTGTTTATAAAACACAGAGAATCTTAAGTATTTTACCGGGTAATCTTAAAAATAGACTTTTTTTACCTGAAAAAAAAAAACAAATTTAATTAACGCATTTTTTTTTACTCCTGGTCGAAGAATATAAAAACAATAATTACGTCATTAGACTGTTGTTAAATCTTAATTAAATAGTGTATAAGAGAGAGAGAGAAAGGTTTATAGATGAATTACTGCAGATGATAGAAGACCGGGGGAGGGGGTTGTATTTAATTTTAATTATCCCGCTCTCTCTCTCTTTCTCTGGAATAAAAGTCACCGACCAACCGACTGACCATTCAATTACGAGATTTTACTGTTTGATCGAGTGAGAGAGAGAGAGAGAGAAGTCTCAAGAGCCCTAAGGTTTTATTCAACCCTTTTGTTGATCTGTTTTCATTTCCAAGCACATAATCCTCTTTGAAACAATTTTTATTATTCACTTGTTGACTTAACGTTTTTTTTTTTTTTTTTTCAATTATCAATCAATATTATTAAATCCCCATTTGGGAATTTAAGGTTGTTCGGATAGTACCCCGGGAGTAGAATATAATTTTTTTTTTTAAATAAAATTAAAAATTTGAATGCCAAAATTCCTTATTATAATTTAGTCGTGACGTATCATAGTTTATAATTGTATTAAGTTAATAATTTAATTACCAAAAATAATAAATGAATGACTTTTGACTTGAGCAGTTTTTCACGTAATATAGAACTGGCAACATTGCATTTATCAGCTATCTATTTTAAATCTTAAACGCCTTAAATTTTATTTTATTTAATATATTACAATGATTAATGCAAATCAGTTTAAACACAATGGACGATTTGCGAGAAAAAATATCGTCAAATGGAAAAAAAATGTAACTGACAGCGAGAAAAGTGTATTATTTTATGCAACGTTGCCAGACTGGACTGAGTCTCATTTTTAAATATTAACAACTGTCATTTTGGAGATTTTTTTTGACTTTCTTGTTAAAATATCTTTAAAAGATTTCGGCAGAAACTTTTGATTTCATGTATAACGTATTCCTCGAAAGTGAATTGATAAAATGTAAGTTTTTTGTTTTTATGTCTAATGCAGAGGTTGCTATATAATTCGATATGTGTGCGTTTCATCGACATTCCCCATAGACTATATGTTAAATTTCAATTTTTTAAAAATTAATTACACGATAACTCTGCGTCAGATCTGCTTCAAAATTTTATTTTATACGTATGTGTTAGTGATTAATAACGTATTAAAAAACTAGCTTTTAATCTATTTAATGTCCGAAGAGCCTTAAAATTCATAAGAAATAAAAAACTAAGCGAGCTAATTCTAAATTAATTGAAAAAGAAAAAGTAAAAAAAAAAAAAATGAGGATATCAAATAACAGATTTTAAATAGGATATTTAGTAGCTATAATTAAAGCAATATACCAAGCACTTTACAACAAAAAATAAATATTAATATGAAATTATAATAATTTGAAATGAAGAATAATTGCATTTTATGGAAATGAATCCAACCGGATGATATATGATAATTTTATTGTTCAATATTGAAACAAAATCAATTCCCTCTCCCCACGGACGCACAAACACACACACTAAAATAACATTAAATAATTAAATTACTTTTTTTTTAATGTTTTCCTTTTTTTGTTTTTTTTAAATAAAAAAATTGCGTTATCCAATTACTACGGTGGAGATATGAAAGACAAATAAATTTTTTTCTCTTACTAGTTTAAATTAGAGAAAAAAAAGGTGATTCTTAAGTTAATTATTCGGGTAAAAATCAAAAAAGAATAAGAATTATTTCTAATTAACCGGACAAAAAAAAACTCGTGAAATTTCGTCAACTAGTTTCAGAGTTGATGAGATATAAAGGAAAAGTTAAAATTAAATCACGCAAATATTATTCTATATAATTTATGATAAATATTAAATTTCATTTTTATTAATTAATATATTATTAAAGATAATTATGAGATTTTATTATTTAATTAAATTAGTTAACTCCCATGATTATGTTGTTTTTTTACTTTCTCTTACCTATGTATATATGTAATATATATATAGAGAGAAAGTATTGGTTTCATGTCAAAAATTCGATGTCGAGATTTTGATGGATCTTCACGTTTTGGGGTCCCCTGAATCCAAAAAATCTGGTGTGACTGGCGCACAGCACACAACTTTCTCTTACCTTCGGTAATCGAAAGTTGTGTACTGTGCTTGTCACACCAGATTTTTTGTGTCGACATGTATTTAATTCCCGGCAGTAGGGAATATTTGAATTCAGATGTAAAATTTATAAGTATGGGAAAATATTTATATTTTGTTACCATGGCAACCATTTCTCCTATCTTTCCTATGAAGCATAAGAGTAAAGTGTGCTTCAAACAATTTTGAGGGCAAAACGAGAATATACATTTGAAAGAGCATCTAAAAAATAATTGATTTTTGAATTTTAATCAAAATCGTTAGAGCGAATTTTGAGAAAATCGAAAAAAACTGAAAAAGTACATCAGTAAAGTACTAGTACTCTTTGGCCGATTTTGATTAAAAGCTTATTTTTCCGGTCCCGGGAGGTATTTAACTTAAATATAAAATTTCAACCTCCTAGCTCAATTCCTTCATGCTTAAAATTGAACACACACACACACACACACACCCACCCACACACACACACAGACAGACCATGTCGCGAAAACCACTTTTTTGGATTCAGGGGACCTCAAAACGTGAAGATCCATCAAAATCTCGACATCGAATTTTTGACATGAATCCAATACTTTCTCTCTATATATATATTACATATATACATAGGTAAGAGAAAGTAAAAAGTGATTTTCGCGACATGGTCTGTCTCTGTCTGTGTGTCTGTGTGTGTGTGTGTGTTCAATTTTAAGCATGAAGGAATTGAGCTAGGAAGTTGAAATTTTATATTTAAGTTAGGCAGCCCCCGGGACCGGAAAAATAAGCTTTTAATCAAAATCGGCCAAAGGGTACTAGTACTTTACTGATGTACTTTTTCAGTTTTTTTCAATTTTCTCAAAATTCGCTCTAACGATTTTGATTAAAATTCAAAAATCAATTATTTTTTAGATGCTCTTTCAAATGTATATTCTCGTTTTGCCCTCAAAATTGTTTGAAGCACACTTTACTCTTGTGCTTCATAGAAAAGATAGGAGAAATGGTTGCCATGGTAACAAAATATAAATATTTTCCCATACTTATAAATTTTACATCTTGAATTTTAATATATCGGCGGAAACTAAATATATGTCGACACGAAAAATCTGGTGTGACAAGCACAGAACACAACTTTCGATTACCGAAGGTAAGAGAAAGTTGTGTGCTGTGCGACAGTCACACCAGATTTTTTTAAGTGTTTAGAAACTATTTGACGGATTTTCATGGGTTTTTTTTTTTAATGGGTAGACAACTTTTTGAGGGTGTTTTTAGGCAATTATCATTTCTGACTAGGGGTAGGGGACCCTCTTTTAAGAGCCTCACAAATCCATAATTTTTTTCACAAATGAAAGGATTGTGTCTAACTATAATTAATTTTAATAATTCAATTAAATGTTTCAAATGAAAAATAATAAAATTTTTTATAAATTTATAATTTAAATTTCTTTTGTTTTTACACTCTTACTGGCGGTGTCTGTTTGTAAACATTCGCTATCAATTTTCTCTCTTATAATTATTCGTTTTTGAGGTATTTTTAGACCTTAATTTATATTTTTTCGTGTTATCTCCTATCTTAATCATCGTTATAGTTAATATAATCAAGAATCGCCAAAATTTTTCATCCTTATATGAAAAACAGCAAAGGCCCTGACGGAGGCCGGGTCAAGACCCGTCCCCCCAAAATTCCAACGACGAGGAGCAAGCTACCAGTCAAAGAAAATGAGCAAAACAAAAAAAGGAAGACATCCGACTCTCCGAGCCTTGATGCCAAATCGAAAAAAGGTAACGTTCCTAAGGTAAACATTACTAATAATAACGCATCTCAAAACATTGATGATAATGCATTCGAGCTTGATTCAGATATGAACTCGCTCTATGGAAGCGATGCAGCATAAATTAAATCGGTAAAAATAGCACAAATAAAAAACAAGCTAAGGTCCCACCAATTATATTAAACTCCCACGTGGAAAATCCAAAGTTGTTCTTTCAAACACTAAACAATATTGTTAATGGTAATATTAAAATAAAATGTACTCGAAACAAAACTATACTTCTATGCAATACTCTAAATGAGCACACAAAAGTAGTTGAATACTTAAAAAAGAATAATAAAGAATTTTACACTTACTCTATCCCTGGGCAAGGGTTAGTGAAAATGGTCCTCAAGGGTCTCAGCACTGGCTTCAACAGCCAAGACGTGCTAGAGGACTTGCAAAGCAAAAGCCTCCCACCGGAAAAAATTATCCAAATAAAGACAAAAGGCTCGGATAAATTAATTCCTGTATTTATATGTCTCTTTCCGCCAGGCACACAAATTCAAAACATTATAAAAATAGATAGAATTTGTTACATGACTATTAAATGGGAGAAGTATATAAACAAATCTCGGTATATGCAGTGCTACAGATGTCTTGGCTTCAATCACACGACCAAGACCTGCTGTTGCGAGGAACGCTGTCTGAAATGCGCGGGAAAGCATTTAAATAGGGCCTGCACAAATGACTTCGTCAAATGTGCAAACTGCAATGGCCAGCATTGGGCCAACTCCAAAGACTGTCCATTCATTAAAAGAGAAATTGAAAAACGAAATTCGGCCACTCAACCTAAATCTACGCATTCGGTACCTGTAATTTCGGATAAAAATTTTCCCACTCTCCCCAAAACGCAAGCGTCTGCGGCTTCCACTTCCATCCTGGAAAATAGCCAATCTCAATTTAAGGAAATTTCACAAACACAAATCTGGTCAAATAAATCCATCTCCGCCCCTGAAACGGAAACAAACTTCAAAGATGTCATTCAAGAACTACTAGGTCTTTTAAAAAATCCCAATATTTTAAAAATAATAGGAAAAATAATAAAAATATGCAAATCACTTTCCCAAACACAAGACAACACACAACGACTAAACATTCTCCTGGAGGAGGGGACAGACCTGCTTCAATTATGGCCCTAATTCCTTCCATTAATTTAATAAATTGGAATGCCAATAGCATAACAGGGAAAACAGCCGAATTGATAGAATTTATTAGGAAAAGAAACGCCCACGTAGTTGCCATAACCGAAACAAGGCTCAAGCCAACATCAAAATTTAATCTCCCGGGATTTATAATTTTTCGAGCAGACAGTGATGGGCCGAAAAGGGGAGTTTTGCTAGCTGTTCGAAACGAACTATCACCTCAACAGCATCCCATTGGCAATATAGGACATCTTGAAGCCGTGGCTGCAACCATAAGCACTACATCAGGACGAATGCTCATTTGCTGCGCCTATAACTCTCCCTCAAGAGCTCGGCCTCTTGAAGAAAGTGCACTCAAAACTTTCCTAAAACCGTACAAAATGGTCATTATTCTGGGCGATTTAAATTCGAAAAATGTCAATTGGGGCTGCTACAACACAAACGCAAACGGTCGGACCCTTCAATCTTTTGCATATAGAAATAATATAGAAATTATCCACCCTAACGAGCCTACAAGATATCCACCTTCAGGCCGCTATAGACCAAGTACAATAGATCTTGCTCTCTTAAAAGGCTTTAACAACATAAACATCAACACTAGAAGCTGGCATGAACTATCCTCCGATCATAATCCCGTTGTATTAAAAATAAATAAAAGCATCCACCAAAAGCCTCTGTTAAAGTGGGACATGCCAAAAGCAAACTGGCTAGAATTTAGGAAAATTATATGTAATAAAATAGAAATCTTAACAATAAACACTATTGAACAATTAGAAAATCAAGTAAGTCTACTAACAGATGCAATTTTACAGGCCGCAGAGCAGGCCATTCCAAAAAAGAAAATCAACGTTAGTGGAGACCCGCTGCCTGATGATATAAAAAAGAAGATGCTGGACAGGAACCGCGCTCGCAGGTGCTGGAACAGAACTCGAAATGAGGAAGCCAAGCAACAACAAAAAATTCTGTCAGCCCAAATAAGGGAATCAGTTGCCTTATGGAGAAAAGAACAGTGGATATCTCACATATCTTCGCTCTCTACACAGGATTGCTCCCTCTGGCAGTTTTCCAGGAGGCTGAGAGGAAGGAAAAACACAATAGGCCCGTTAGAATCATCAAATGGACTTGAATATAGACCCGAACATCAGGCTGAAATCCTGGCGTGCCACTACCGAGAGCAATTCACATCTAGGGAGGGAACCGGTCCTGGGAAGGACGAACTCATGAGAGAAGCACAGAGGCTATTATCTGCAGAAAGAGAAGATGAGAACGAAGGAGCTTTCACTATAAGACCTAAAGAAGTGAGGGAGGCCATAAAAATGATTAAAAATAGAAAAGCCCCAGGATACGATGAAATACTCCCCGTATTCATCAAGAATCTACCTGGCAAGGCAATTCTACTACTGAGTAAATTATTTACATCGATGAGAAGACTGAGATATTTCCCAAGTGTATGGAAGAAGGCTGAAATCGTGCCCGTTGCTAAACCCGGAAAAAACGCAACCCAACCAGTTAATTATCGGCCAATCAGCCTCCTCCCTGTCCTTGGGAAATTATCTGAGAGATTCCTTCTTGAATGGCTTGAGAAAGAAGCAGAAAGATTAGGACTGCTTCCAGATTTTCAATTTGGATTTAGGCGAGGCCATTCCTCTGTCCACCAAATCCTTCGGGTGGCGAACTACATAAAGAGAAATCTCCGTTTTAAAAAGGCTACGGGTATGGTCTTATTAGACATATCCAAAGCCTTTGATAGTGTCCGCCATTTAGGTCTTATAGTAAAGCTCCTCCGAGTTGGAGTTCAACCGGATCTTTGCCACCTTTTAGCCGAATTCTTGCTCAACAGGACGTTCAGAGTGCGTGTAGGAGGTTACAACTCAAACTGGCACCCAGTAAACGCTGGGGTACCCCAGGGGGCTCTACTATCCCCTCTTCTGTACGCTCTCTACACGTCAGATATGCCGGAACTAAACCACGTCATGATCGCCCAGTACGCCGACGACACGGCCCTAATATACTCAAACAAAAACTTCAAGTGTCTAAAAAGGAGATTAGAAGAAGGAGTGGCTGACATAATTGAATATTTTAAGGAAAATCGCCTTGCCATTAACGCTGACAAAACCGAAACAGTCCTTTTCACTAAAAAGAGGAAATATTTACACACAACTGTAAATGTGGAAGGGAAAAATCTAAAATGGCTCCCCAAGGCGAGATACTTGGGGGTTATCTTAGACAGAAGAATGAATTGGTCGGCCCATGTAAAATGGGTCGTCCAAAAAGGTAAAATCGCCAGCAAGCTGATGTGGCTACTCATTCGGCCAAGCAGCAAGCTCGACGTCGGCAACAAACTAACTCTCTATAAGGCCATAGTCAGACCGTGCCTGGCATATGCCGCGCCGGTCTGGCTGCCAGATCTACCGAAAACGTCAATTTTAAAGATGGAGCGAGTACAAAACAAGATCTTAAGGACCATTGCCGATCCTCCTCCGGGGGTGAACAATGAAATTATAAAAGTTGGCCTGGAAATGACTTCACTCAAAGAGCATTTACAAAAACTACATGACTCCTTCAAACGTCGAGCTAACCTAAACGAGAATCCCCTTATTTCGGGATTATTCTCGTAATTAAATTCAACTATTTTATATTTTAAGTTTCCTCTATTTTTATAAAAAAAAACTTTAAAGGAGTAAAGGATTTTTTTAAATTTTACCTTTTACTATGAAATATAACTTATATAATATTAAAAATAAATTAATCAAGATATAAAAAGGACAGTCGATAAAATGACATTCATGAAGTCGAAGCAAAAATATATCAGCATTACTTAATATACACTTGTATAACATATGTAATACTTTAATCCTGAAATAAAATTTTATTCAATTCAAAAAAATTCTTTTGTTTTTAACTGTGCGCTTGACTCTGAGCAAGCGCTGAGTACATGAAAACGGCTGCAGATTAAGCAATCGAAACGTTGTCCAGTATTTATATTTTTAATAAATACAAAATGTGGTCTATAATTAAAAAATTCATAAAAATATAGAATAATAATTATGAGATTTAATTTCAACTTTTTCTATTGTAGCGCATTAACTCCAAAACTACTTGACGGATTTTTATGGGATTTTTCCAAAGTGTAAAAATTTGATTTTTTTTTTTCTTTCTATTTTCTCTTACCTATTTAAGATTTTATTTTAAGTGATAAGCTTACTTATTTAATTTTTCTAAAACCAAAAATCGTAAATATAGATGTTTTATATTAATATCAATTTTAATTCTTTTTTTAAAAACGGTAGAGTCTTGCTTATCCAGACTTGGATACTCCGGCCTACCGGCTAATCCGGCTTGTTGAAAAGCCACTTCTTAAGGTTGTTCGGACATTAAAGCACTTTATCAGATTAAAAGCTAATTTTTTAATATGTTATTAATCACTATCAAATACGTATGAAATAAAATTTTGAAGCAGATCTGACCCAGGGTTATCGTGTAATTAATTTTTAAAAAATTGAAATTTAACATGTAGCCTATGGGGAATAACGACGAAACGCACACATATCGAATTATATAGCCACCTCTGCATCAGATAAAAAAACAAAAAAACTTACATTTTATTAATTCAATTCCGAGGAATACTTTAAAAATAAAATCAAAAGTTTCTGCCGTCCGCTTTTAGAAGACATTTTATCAAGAAAGTCAAAATAACAGTCGCCAATATTTAAAAATAAGGAAGATTTGAGAGTGAGACCAGTCCGGCAACGTCGCATAACATAATTGTCTTATCTCTATGTCAGATACATTTTTTTTTCCATTTTACGATATTTTTTCTCGCAAATCGTCCATTGTGTTTAAACTGATTTGCATTAAACATTGTAATATATTAAATAAAATAAAATTTAAGGCGTTTAAGATTTAAAATAGATAGTTGATGAATGCAATGTTGCCAGTTCTATATTACGTGAAAAACTGCTCAAATCAAAAGTCATTCATTTATTATTTTTGGTAATTAAATTATTAACTTAATACAATTATAAACTATGATAGGTCACGACTAAATTATAATAAGGAATTTTGGCATTCAAATTTTTAATTTTATTTAAAAAAAAATTTAGATTCTATTATGACGTACGATGTACTATCCGAACAACCTTAAATTCTTTCCAAATTAATAAAAAATAATTATACGGACTTTTGACAAAACAAAGTGGCATTACCGATTTTTTCAAGAGATATGTAGGTATGCTTAAATTTTGTATTGTGTGTATATTAATAAATGTATTAATATTTTTGTGTTGTAGGTCTATGTATACGAAACAATAAAAAATAAAAATAAATAACTAAAAAAGTATTAAATTTTGCAGTATATTAAATGTAATAATATATAATCCGGCATAAAGCCGGTCCTATTTAGGCCGGATTAGCAAGTCTCTAAAATAAATTATAACCTGTTTTTTAAAGAATATACTTTTGAATGGGGGCAAATTTACAAAAAAAAAAAAAAAAAAATTTGAATTCTAAAGAGATGATTTTTTTTCCAAAGACGGACATCCATCAATTTAGATTAACTTTTTTACATATAAATTGGAAGAAAAAAAATTATTAAATAAAGCCTATAAGGTGTAATTATTATATTAATTATTATTTAATCATAAATACGTATCTAATATTAAAGAAGAGCTCTCTGTCTATTACTTTCTCTTACCTATGTATATATGTAATATATATATATAGAGAGAAAGTATTGGTTTCATGTCAAAAATTCGATGTCGAGATTTTGATGGATCTTCACGTTTTGAGGTCCCCTGAATCCAAAAAAGTGGTTTTCGCGACATGGTCTGTCTGTGGGTGGGTGGGTGGGTGTGTGGGTGGGTGGGTGTGTGTTCAATTTTAAGCATGAAGGAATTGAGCTATGAGGTTGAAATTTTATATTTAAGTTAAACATCTCCCGGGACCGGAAAAATAAGCTTTTAATCAAAATCGGCCAAAGAGTACTAGTACTTTACTGATGTACTTTTTCAGTTTTTTTCGATTTTCTCAAAATTTGCTCCAACGATTTTTTTTAAAATTCAAAAATCAATTATTTTTTAGATGCTCTTTAAAATGTATATTCTCATTTTGCGATTGAAATCTTCTGAAGACCACTTTACTCTTGTACTCCATAGAAAAGATAGGAAAAATGGTTGCCATGGTATCAAAATATAAATATTTTCCCATACTTATAAATTTTACATCTTGAAAATCGAATGTACCATACTGTCGGAAACTAAATACATGTCGACACAAAAAATCTGGTGTGACAAGCACAGAACACAACTTTCGATTACCGAAGGTAAGAGAAAGTTGTGTGCTGTGCGCCAGTCACACCAGATTTTTTTCTTCTTTTCTCTTTCTCTCCCGCTTCTTGGACAAAGTTTAATAACGTCACAATATAAAAAAAGTATTATGCTGTTTATGAGAGTCACATAAATAATACCAGAAGGGTTTTATTATTTGTAAGATTAAATCTTAAAAATCTTATAAGATGCAGGGGAGAGTGTTTTGTTTTAAAAAATGAAAAATAAATCGATTTGAACGGAAACACAAACACGATAATTAGGCTATACACAATGCAATAAAAAAAACTTTTGAATAATTAATGCCACAGAAAATAAAATAAAATCACTGTGTAATCATACTATACATTTGAGAAGTGGAAAATTCTTATTCCCGATAAGAAAATTGGTTGAGTCTACAACCCCAGTGACGTCATTGAGTCAAAAAAATTCAAATTAGCTGGATTTTTGCAATCGTCGCAGTGGAGGGAATACACCGGAGATCAAATTTGTCACAATACGAAAAAAAAGTTTCCCTTCAAAAAAAAAAAAAATTATTTCAAAACTTTTTAAAATTTAAAAAAAATCAATTTTGTATACAATTATTATATCCAGTGCCGGATTACGCAATAGGCGATCACCTATGGGCCCCACGCTTTTTAGGGACTCCGCAACATTAGATTTTTTTAAAGTTTTTTCTGTGTCTGCCCGTCCCCATTTATTTAAATGTTAACCAATTCAATTTAAATGAATTTTTGTCGCGGATGCGAAACCTCGACCACTGCTAAAAGACTTGAAGATTTTCCCCCCTCCCTTTCATAAACATATTTTAAAATTAATTTATATAAAATAATAAATAATATAATAATAAATTTATAAAAATCAAACTCAGGAAACTTATTGTAACATCATGCTTTTTATGTAAACACTTGCTTTGATAATTGTGACTAACTTCATGGAAAAAATGTAAAAATAGCGGGAAAATTTGAATCTAGCTTCACAGAAATGCCGACAGATGGCGTTGACGTCGCTGTATATAAAAAGGCAAGTAACGTACATGACAGTTTGTTCACTTGAGCCGGAGCAAGTGCATAGTACTTGATAACGGCTGCAAAATTAGCAGTTGAAACATTGTACAGTATTTATATATTTTTAATAAATATTTAATACAAAAATGTGTGGTCTATGATTAAAAATTCTCCTAATAATTTATTGTTTTATTCAAATGGAAATGTTCCTAAGGTCTTCCATCTTGTTTAATCCAGCACTGATTATTTCGATAAATTTAATATTTGAGGTGATATTTTGATATATGAAAGGTAAAATACACTAAGTTATATGTTTCAAGTTTTGAAATCTTGAAACACATAACCTAGTGTTTTTAGCTTTCAACTAGAGTCTACGGTAGAAAGTTTAAATCTAATATTTTGATTTTATAAATTAAAATTATTTATTTGCAGAGTTTTCTTTAAACATTAAAGAAAAAGAAAAAAAAACATAAAAATTCGTCAAGTAGTTCCATGAGTCCATGAATTACCATATTAAGAAAAATTAAAATTAAATCGCCCAATTATTATTCTATAATTAATCATATAAATTAAATTTAAATTTTAAGATTTTTTTTTTTTTTAATTATTTGGGTAGCCAAAATTATTCATTCATAAAAAGAGAAATTTCAAATAGAAATAGATAATTAATTCCCTCCAACTCGCACTTTTTTTATAGAGAAAAAAAAGAAATTAAAGGGGGGAGAGATAGACAAACAGATCTTAAAGGGAAGTCTATTAAAATTTGTTCCAAGACCAAGTTATATGAAATGAATACCAAGACGGTGGTGGCAAAGACGAGGGGGTGGAGATAGTCAAACGAGATAAGGGACACAGGTACGAATATATATAGGGGAAAGGAGGGAACTTATCAAAACTTTGTTTTCTTGTTTAAAATAAGAAAGCAAGAAAGAACGAAATTATTTTATGGGAATCTACAAAATGAAATTAGAGATAGTAATCATTTTATTATTAGTATTAGTCTTCTATCTATAAATTGATAGACGAAAATTAATGAAATCACGTGGCCACAGTGAGAATTCAGAAAGTTACAAGATTGAATAAAAAAAACTTTTTTTCAGGATGATTGATGGTTGATACGCATTATTACAGTTTCAGCTTATTCTGCCATCATCAGGTTTAGATTACACATTAATTATTGAAAAAAATTAATTAATTAAAGAATATTTTAATTCATTATTATTTTTTTTTCAATAATAAATTTATTAATTATAGAACAATAATAATAAAACTCCAATAATGAATTGAAATATCTCTTAATTAATTAATTTTCTCAATAATTAATGTGTAATATAAAACTGATGATGGCAGAATAAGCCGAAACTGTAATAATGAGATCTTAAAAAAAATACGAAATTTAACTTGTGAATAAAATTTTATATCCTTATTTTAAAAATTTTATATATTTTTTTTTTTATTAAGGAATAAATCCACTTTGAAATGTTATACTCGTAAATGCGAAAGTTTCTCCACTCAACTAACATTGAAATATGACACCAGTTTGTGAATTGTTTGTAACCACCAACTGTTGTCGAAATCTAATGCTAATGGATTAATAAAATTGCAAAACACTAATGCAAAATGAAACTTTTATTTTTTATAAATTTATTTTATACCTATAGCTAAGACTACATTGAACAATTTACGGACTTAATAGATGGTAAATATAGTTGGTAAAATATTTATACGTTTTATTTAGGGGATTATCAATCAAAATTAATAAATTCTAGCCCTGCCGCCCGCACGAAGCGTTTTCAAAATCCTATTTATTTACCCGAGGTGCTTTTGTGCTCGAAGACACACATCCGGTTTCTAGCCGTAGCCATCTACCGGCACCCCGTGAAGTTACATCATTTCCTTTTTCTAACTCCTCCTCCTGCGTTCAATTCTATCAATAGCTAATGAACTAATTATTCCACCCGGTCCCTTTTACCTAACCTCTTCTATGCTAGGGAGGATGTCCTACTTTGAGGATGGACTCCCTCAGGACATACTCCTTTCGAAGAATGCATCACTGAGAGGGAAATTTCTTTCCATCCCTTCCACAGGACGGGATGTCACAGCAACTCCTTCTCCTCGTAGAGTTCTCTTGAGACTATTGTAGTGAGATCCAATATTCTAATCCAGGATCTGCTTGAGGATTTGTTTACATTAAATAAATATTTTTATTTAACACGGCCAAGATGCGAACACGGATCTCCTTTGTAGAAGCTCACACCCTAACCCTATTAATTAATAAAGTGTGAATGGGACTAGCGAAAGCTAGTTTTTTAAAATCCAGATATGCGGATTTATGTAAAACAAGATGTGGCACACAGTGGCGTAACGTAAGCCACCGCAGATCCCGCAATGCGGGGGGGGGGGGCACGGGCCGGGCCGGGCTAAAAAACTGTATCTCCTCAGGGCTCCGGTAAAAACGGAAAAATTTAGATAAAAAAAAAATTAATGAAAATTTGACTTTGAAAGGGCCCGGGGCCCTCAGGGTTCAGGGATATACTGTATTTTAAAAATATTTTTTGTAAAGTCTAATAATGGGGCCCGAAATAAAGGTTTGCGGGGGGGCCCAGCTATAAAACGTTACGCTACTGGTGACACATAAAGAAAAAATCTGTTGTGACTGGCGCACAGCACACAACTTTCTCTTACCTTCGGTAATCGAAAGTTGTGTACTGTGCTTGTCACACCAGATTTTTTGTGTCGACATATATTTAGTTCCCGACAGTACGGAACATTTGAATTCAGATGTAAAATTTATAAGTATGGGAAAATATTTATATTTTGTTACCATGGCAACCATTTCTCCTATCTTCCCTATGAAATACAAGAGTAAAGTGGTCTTCAGAAGATTTCAATCGCAAAATGAGAATATAGATTTTAAAGAGCATCTAAAAAATAATTGATTTTTGAATTTTAAAAAAAATCGTTGGAGCAAATTTTGAGAAAATCGAAAAAAACTGAAAAAGTACATCAGTAAAGTACTAGTACTCTTTGGCCGATTTTGATTAAAAGCTTATTTTCCGGTCCCGGGAGGTGTTTAAGTTAAATATAGAATTTCAACCTCGTAGCTCAATTTCTTCATGCTTAAAATTGAACACAGACACACCCACCCACCCACCCACCCACACACAGACAGACCATGTCGCGAAAACCACTTTTTTGGATTCAGGGGACCTCAAAACGTGAAGATCCATCAAAATCTCGACATCGAATTTTTGACATGAATCCAATACTTTCTCTCTATATATATATTACATATATACATACACTGTTAAAAAAACTTCCAAAAAACTTCCTATACAAGTATAGGAACTCTGTTTCATAAACTGTTTATGAATATATTGAGAAAGTTCAATTTGTTGCCAACCTAACAAATGTCTTGTATATTTTAAAATTAATTATTTTGGTAAAAATTGTTAATTTTTATTTTTATTTTTATAGCTATTTAGTTGAATTATTTTCTAAAAATTATTTAATTAGTATGATTGTAATATACTTCATAAATATTTAAATAGTTTAGAGCGCGAATTTCAAACCAGAATTTAATAAATTTAGATTTGTGAAATAAATTTTAAAAGAATAATTTCAAGTTTCCTTAAAATAATTATAAAATAATATTAATAAAAATTCCTTGAGGTAGTCGAGTTATTTGAGAACGTTTAGACCAGGGATTCTCAACTTGTCGCGCAGTGCACTTTTAACGATTTCAAAATTTGGCGGCACACAAAGAAAAAGATAAGTTTAAAAGTTGGTAATTTGTTCATAAACTTTTATATTAATTTTATTTCATATCCTGGGTATATTAATATTCAACCACGAAAGTATATGGAAAATGATTGAAAATTCATATTTTTTTTTACAGTGTAGGTAAGAGAAAGTAAAAAAGCGCAGGATCCTTAACTGGTCGCCCCTTGACTTTAATATTGACATTTGTCAAGTCCTCTAAGTCACGGGGAAGGTGAGGGGGGGGGAATTAAATAGCGATTTTAATTAAAAGGTTTTTATGAGAATTAATAAATCTCTTTGGATTAAATTCTATCTTTTTTTCCTATTAGAAAAATAAAATCAAGTTTTAGAGATTTTTTTTTTAATTTTTTAAATGCTTTCTTAATAATTTAAGAAACCTTTTAATGTATTAAAAATGTATCATCTTCTCTAAGAATATTTTCTTCTTTTTTTACTTTTTTTAATATTCTTAGATCTGGTCCAATAAAAAGCAAAATTTTATCTCTCTTCTCTTTGTCCACGACCTTTGGGGTTTATTTTTCAGAAAAAAAGCCCCAGAAAGGATTTTAAATTAAAACAAAAAAAAAAAAAAAAACCGGTGTGACTTAACGCAGAGCACGCAACTTTCTCTTTAACTTTGGTAATCGAAAGTGTGTACTGTGCCTGTTACATCAGATTTTTTGTGTCGAGATATTAGTTTCCCATATCACCTTAGTATTAACTTGACCACTTGCATTTCATAAGTAAAAAGTAAAAAAGTCAATTAATTCAAAATTCCATAGACAGTGTGTATTTTATATGTTGACTCGCTGGTGTAGTGGGCTAGGGTTTCGGTTTCTACAAAGAAGATCCCTGTTCAAACCCTGGGCGTGCGGGATTTTTCATTAAATAAAAATATTTATTTAATGGAAACAAATCCTCAAGCAGGCACTGGATTGGAATATATAGGATCTCACCACAATAGCCCCTAGGGAACTCTACGAGGAGAGGGAGTTGCTGTGACATCCCGTCATGTAAAGAAGGTTCCTTCTCAGTGATGCATTCTTCGAAAGGAGTTTGTCCTGAGGAATTCCAACTTCTAAGTAGGACATCCTTCCTAGGATAAAAGATGTTGGATAAAAGGGCCGGGTGGAATGATTAGTTCATTAACTAGAAATGAACGCAGGAAGAGGAGTTAGAGATAGAAAGGATAGATGTAGGGGTGCCGGGGTGGAAATACGACATCAGTAAAAGTGTACTTCAAACAAGGGCGGATCCAGAGGTGTTTCTCGGGGGGGGGGGGTAATCTGGTGGGACTCGTCGCACAGCACACTATTTTTTCATATCTTCGGTAATTTAAAGGCACATTCTGTACTTGATTGGCAGAATATAAATACAAATCATATTTTTAAGTATTAATTTTCAAAATTTTACATTAGAAATAAATTTTTTTGCGAAAAAAAGGTATTTTTTTCAAATCTTGGGGAGGGGAGTAATTATACCCTTTACCCCCCCCCCCTTGTATCCGCCCTTGACTTCAAACAATTTTCAAGAAAATTTTTACTGATATACTTTTTAAAGAGCATCGAAAAAATAGTTGATTAATAAATTTTAATCAAAGTAATTCGAGCGAAATTTGAATTAAAAAAAAAAAAGCATATCATTAAAAAACTAGTACTCTTTGGTTGGTTTTGTTCAAAAGCTTCGTGTTACGTCTCAGGGGGGTGCCTAACTTGAATATAAAATTTCAACCTCCTAGCTCTTTTCGTTCTTGAGATATTTTGGACCAAGGGCCTCAAAACGTGTATTTCCATCAAAATCTCGATTTTTGACATGAATGCAATATATTAACATTAGGTAAGAAAACAATCGTAAAATTTAAAATATGCCAGAAAATTAGCATCTTATAAATATTATCATATTGACATTTAGTTAAAAACTTCCTGTTTACATAACAGATGGCAGTATAAAAAAAAAAAAAAAAACGTAAAGACAGATAGCATCATATTGCAATAAATAAACTTTTCATGCTAGAGGTGGTATAACGAATGCATTCCACAACTTTTTCTTTCTTTAATTACTCTCCCTATAGATATTAGAGACGAAGAGGAAAGTTTTGTGAATCGTCTTTTTTTTTTTCTCTCTGTCTCTCTGAGGAGATAATTTTTGAATGAAAAGTTGGTGATTTATGATGAACAGAGAGGCGATATTTTCTTCTTTCTTTTTTTTTTTTAAGAAATGTTAAAAGATAACAATAAAAAAGTTAAGATGCTCTAGAGAGAGGTGTTATATTCAAAGCGGATTAGGAATTCCTCCAAAAATAGAGAGACTTAAGAAATGAGAAAAAATATTTGTTCAAAACTAATAACCGTGGTACAGTGAGCGCCACAATTAAGTCCCCACCTGATAGCTAGAGCCTTAAATATATGGTATAGTATATGGTGAAATAATTTTAAATTTGGTTGAGTTAGTGGCTGTAGATATTGCAATGTTGGGTAGCGAGGATGCAGCCAAAGAGGTTTTGGACCAAAGAAAAACAGCAATTCCAATAGAGACGTTTCGGCGAAAATTTTATTTTGCCATCTTCAGTCGTTCAGGAATTTTTTCATGTTCATATTCAATATGAACATGTGTCATTTAGCCAAGTCGGTTTTTTAAAAATTTCTACTTTGAGGGCAATGGCTCAGAGAGTTTCGAAGTATTAAAAAAAAAAAAATAAATAATACTTCGAAACTCTCTGAGCCATTGCCCTCAAAGTAGAAATTTTAAAAAACCGACTTGGCCAAATGACACATGTTCATATTGAATATGAACATGAAAAAATTCCTGAACGACTGAAGATGGCAAAATAAAATTTTCGCCGAAACGTCTCTATTGGAATTGCTGTTTTTCTTTGGTCCAAAACCTCTTTGGCTGCATCCTCGCTACCCAACATTGCAATTTTAAATTTTAAATGGTAAAATAAAATCATCTGTACTAGATTTTTAGGTTTTTACTTTTCGGTACATACATATGCAAACACGAGTTCTCCAAAATGCTTCAAATATGTAAAATCAGTGTTAATTCAATATGCAAATTATCTAAAATATATAGAAAATATTTGAAAGAAGTTAAGATTTGTTTATTAACTTCTGAAAGTAAAATTGTTTACATTTTCTAAACAGGTTCCAAATACAACTAACACTAGCGCGCCCAAGCGGCCAGTCTTTCAAACGTAGCAACGCTAGCGCTAGACGTGGTGTATCTTGAAAAAGTTTGTGAGTAAAGTTTACCTGTTTATTTCCCCGTGGTGTTTTGGTGTACGAAGACCCGGCCTCTGGCCGTAGCCCTCTACAGGCATCCCGAGAAGTTACATTATTTTCTATCTCTAACTCCTCCTACATTCATTTCTAGTTAATGAACTAATCCTTCCACCCGGTCCCTTTTATCCAACCTCTTGTATGCTAGGGAGGATGTCCTACTTTGAAGATGGACTCCCTCAGGACATACTCCTTTCGAAGAATGCGTCACTGAGAGGGAAACTTCCACAGGACGGTATGTCACAGCAAATCTCTTTTCTCATAGAGTTGCCTGGGAGCTATTCAAAATTTTATTTCAAGATTCCAACGGGAAGTTGGTCAAATGGAGTGTGACAGACAGACAAAAGATCCCTCAATCATTTATTTTGAATTTTGAAATAAGTAAATATTGTACAGTGAAAGCTACAATTAAGTCCCCACTTGATAGCTTTAGCCTTAACTATATGGTATTGTATATGATGTAAAGTGAAATAATTTTAATCTGGTACATATGATTTTATTTTACCTTTTCAAATTTAAAATTATTTCACCATTTACCATAGGCTAAAGCTATCAGATGGGGACTTAATTGTGGCACTCACAGTACATGGTTGATTTAAAAAAAAACATTATTTCCCTGTTAGTTACTCCTGATGTATCGTACAGTGAAAGCACATACCAATTCCAAAAAATACTACTCAAGTGCCAAAAACCCGGTTTATATTTCAAGTATTACTTCTTTACTCTCTTAAAAGATCTCCTCTTCAATATTTTACCGGAAATTTTAAATATTTATGGTTTATTATGACCACGAATAGAAAGAAATTTCAAATTGTTTCCTTGCGCTGCTGAAATCGGAGAGAGGAAATTAATTGTTAGAAGAATTAAAGCGGTGGAATCTGTTTGACAACATCAAGAAGAGGAATGGAACGCGAGCAAATGTTTGTATTATGTTGTATAATTGAAATTAATGCATACATACGGTACGTTATTATATAATGTTAGAACCCGATATCGTTATTATAACCTTATTAGGGCCTCTGCCTCTCCAAACACCCACGTGATTGTCTAATTTTTCCCTTCTTGGGTTATTATTTTTAAATACATAGTTAAGCTCAATTTATTTATTTTGAATGACACGCTGGTGTAGCGGGTTAAGGTGTCGGCTTCTACAAAGAAGATTCGTGTTCAAATCCTGGGCGTGCGTAATTTTTTCATTAAATAAAAATATTTAGGTCTATTTAAGATCCCACCACAATAGCCCCCAGGCAACTCTACGAGGAGAGGGAGTTGCTGTGACATCCCGTCCTGTAAAGAAGGTTCCCTCTCAGTGATGCATTCCTCGAAAGGAGTCGATGCTGAGGGAGTTCTTTCTCAAACTAGGACATCCTCCCTAGCATAGAAGAGGTTGGATAAAAGGAGCCGGGTGGAACCAGAAATAAGGATTAGTTCACTAGCTAGAGACGAGAGCAGGAGGGGGAGTTAGAGATAGGGAATAATGTAATTTCACAGGGTGCCGATAGATGGCTACTACGCCCAAAGGCCGGTTGAATTTCTCCGTGCACGAAAGCACCTTGGGTAAATAAACGGGGATTTTGGTTCAAATAATAAAACATTTTTGTCAGTTAATATAACTTTTAATATATAAATGTTTAAGTAAAAATTTTATAAAAAAATTTATAATTATTACCAGTAAATTCTCTTTTATGACATAACAATAGATAGAGCGGGCGCTGGAGGTAGTTGAGTATGCAAAATCTGAGGACCGAATTCTGACAATGGATTTGGACTAAGAATAGCTCCCAGAACAAGGATCCGGATCTTGCCGGGCCAATTTTTGGTCCAATTTTTTTTTTACCCCCACCCCTATTATTTCCATAGGAAATCAATGGAATGCATGCTAAGATGATGTGAAGATTTGCAATTATGGTCAAATTCGAGTACTTAAAACCTCAAAGAATGAAAAAACTGTCTTGTCAGCAACTGAGGGGATCCTCTATAGTCCCCTGAGAAGTACTATCTTGCCACCAGTTGTGGTGGTCCCCTCTAACCCCTTCACCTCTTTTTTCTCTCTCTGTGATAAATTTAAATATAAGGCCTAAACACCACTCCAAATTGTGTGGACCGGCAATTATGTTCATAATCCACTACCTGGTACTCCAATCAATGAAAAATACTATCTTGCCGCCAGCTGCGGTGGTCGCCTTTAACCCTTTCACCTCTTTTCTCTCTCTCTGTTATAAATTTAAATATACGGCCTTAACATCACGCCAAATTGTGGGGACCGGCAATTATGTTCATAATCCACTACCTGGTACTCCAATCAATGAAAAATACTATCTTGCCGCCAGCTGCGGTGGTCGCCTTTAACCCCTTCACCTCTTTTCTCTCTCTCTGTTATAAATTTAAATGTACTGCCTTAAAACCATGCCAAATTGTGGGGACCGGCAATTATGTTCATAATCCACTACCTGGTACTCCAATCAATGAAAAATACTATCTTGCCGCCAGCTGCGGTGGTCCCCTTTAACCCCTTCACTTCTTTTCTCTCCCTTTATTATAAACTTAAATATACGGCCTAAACATCACGCCAAATTGTGGGGACAGGCAATTATGCTCATAATCTACTACCTGGTTCCCCAATCAATGAAAAGTACTATCTTGCCGCCAGCTGCGGTTGTCCCCTCTAACCCCTTCACCTCTTTTCTCTCCCTTTATTATAAATACACCAGGTAGTAGATTATGAGCATAATTGCCGGTCCCCACAATTTGGCGTGATTTTTAGGCAGTATATTTAAATTTATAATAGAGAGAGAAAAAAGAGGTGAAGGGATTAGAGGGGACCACCGCAGCTGGCGGCAAGATAGTATTTTTCATTGATTGGAGTACCAGGTAGTGGATTATGAACATAATTGCCGGTCCCCACAATTTGGAATGGTTTTAAGGCAGTACATTTAAATTTATAACAGAGAGAGAGAAAAGAGATGAAGGGGTTAGAGGGGACCACCGCAGCTGGCGGCAAGATAGTATTTCTCATTGATTGGGGTACCAGATAGTGGATTATGAACTTAATTGCCGGTCACCATAATTTGGCATGGTTTTAAGGCCGTATATTTAAATTTATAATAAAGGGAGAAAAAGAGGTGAAGGGGTTAGAGGGGACCACCACAACTGGTGGCAAGATAGTACTTCTCAGGGGACTATAGAGGATCCCCTCAGTTGCTGACAAGACAGTTTTTTCATTCTTTGAGGTTTTAAGTACTCGAATTTGACCATAATTGCAAATCTTCACATCATCTTAGCATGCATTCCATTGATTTCCTATGGAAATAATAGGGGTGGGGGTAAAAAAAAAATTGGACCAAAAATTGGCCCGGCAAGATCCGGATCCTTATTCTGGGAGCTATTCTTAGCCCAAATCCATTGTCAGAATTCGGTCCTCAGATTTTGCATACTCAACTACCTCCAGCGCCTGGTCTAAGATGACGTTAATTATTTAAATGTATTCAGGGTCATTAATATCTCGCAAATATGAAAATAATTTTTTTTTTTATTCTCATTTAAATATCATAATACGAAAGTAATTATTTGAAATAAATTTAATTTTATTCAATTATAAATCAGAAGAAAATCATTAAATTACGCAAATATATTAAACTTATTCAAATCATTAATGTAATTAATTAAATTTAAATATTGGGGGGGGGGGGGGCTCGCTGGTGTAGTGAGCCAGGGTGTCGGCCTCTACAAAGAAGATCCCTGTTCGAATCCTTGGCGTGCGGGATTTTTCATTAAATAAAAATATTTATTTAATATAAACAAATCCTCAAGCAAGCACTGGATTGGAATATAGGATCCTCATATTTTATACATAGATGCCAGATAATAATAATTTTCTAAAAGAACATTTAGGCTGTAAGTTCCGACTATTTTCGGGATGTATCAATTTAATTCATATTGAATGACTTTCCTTTTCCCCTGGATACATGTTATATTATTAGTCACAGTTGTCTCTTAAATAAATGAAGTTTCCTTGTTCGAATTTTGATTCGAAACGCCCTAAAATCAAATAATTTTATCCCCCGCTAGGACTTTCTCACGTTTTCTATTTGAGTTTCAATTTAATTTCGGATAAACAAAATTAAATTTCCTCTTTTTATTCTATTTATTATTAATTGTATTATTAAAATAAATAAATAAATGAAAAATAGTGCGGTTTTATGAAACCACGAAACAAGTTAAGGGAGAACGGGAGCGAAGGTGTTACGCATGTTTTTCCCGCTAAGATGGCGTTGTGTGTCATAAAAAGTATGCCCAAAATATCAAGTAATTCAGAAAATTGCCAAGAGATGTCAGAATGGTAGCTAATAATATTTAATGCTTTTGGTTGATTTTCATTGATCTTTTAACAATAAATACTTTATAAATGTTATTATATATTATGTATCTTTTATAAAAGCATAAAAATATATAAATATAGGTCAAAAAGGGGATCAGCTGTTAGACTAGCCTGCCATCTATTGCAAGAATGCTGAACTAATTTGACGGATGAATTTTAAATAAATCATCTAAGCTTATTTTAAAAATTTTTACTTTCTCTTACCTATGTATATATGTAATATATATATAGAGAGAAAGTATTGGATTCATGTCAAAAATTCGATGTCGAGATTTTGATGGATCTTCACGTTTTGAGGTCCCCTGAATCCAAAAAAGTGGTTTTCGCGACATGGTCTGTCTGTGTGTGGGTGGGTGTGTGGGTGGGTGTGTGGGTGGGTGTGTGGGTGTGTGTGTGTGTGTTCAATTTTAAGCATGAAGGAATTGAGCTATGAGGTTGAAATTTTATATTTAAGTTAAACACCCCCCGGGACCGGAAAAATAAGCTTTTAATCAAAATCGGCCAAAGTGTACTAGTACTTTACTGATGCACTTTTTCAGTTTTTTTCGATTTTCTCAAAATTTGCTCCAACGATTTTTTTTTTAAATTCAAAAATCAATTATTTTTCAGATGCTCTTTCAAATGTATATTCTCATTTTGCAATTGAAATCTTCTGAAGACCACTTTACTCTTGTATTTCATAGGGAAGATAGGAGAAATGGTTGCCATAGTAACAAAATATAAATATTTTCCCATACTTATAAATTTTACATCTGAATTCATATGTTCCGTACTGTCGGGAACTAAATATATGTAGACACAAAAAATCTGGTGTGACAAGCACAGTACACAACTTTCGATTACCGAAGGTAAGAGAAAGTTGTGTGCTGTGCGCCAGTCACACCAGATTTTTTTTTTGTATTTGCTTGATAACAAAAAAATTAATTACGATAATTTTTTAATAAGTCATTAAAAAAATTATAGCCCTCGGGGCATGGCGTAGAGGTTAGCGTGCTAACCTCATATACCAAACGTCGCGGGTTCGGACCCCAGGCAGTCCGATGATTTTATTTAAGCCAATTGGATACCAAATGGCTTAAATAAGAATGCCTGGACCCCATATATGTATATTTATCAATAACGGATATCGTAAAAAGTCTTATATGGCCTGAGTTGCCGAAAAGACTGTATGAATGTGTGTGTGAGTGTGAGTGTGAATGAGAAAAAAAGTGTGAATGTTTTTTTTATAAAAAAAAAAAAAAAAAAAAAAAAAAAAATTATAGCTCGATGTCCCTATAATCTCTTGTGAATTTAATTCATTTAAAAAAAAACCGCATTAAGAAATTCCTTATAAGAGTCTAGCTATTTTTAAAGTACGCTTAGACGTCAGTGGCGGCTCGCTAGGGTAGGCAAGGTAGGCGTCGCGACGCCTACCTTATAAATATACAGATGAAAAATATTTATCAATTTTATTATATTTATTAAGTTTAAAAATATTTAGTTTCATAAAATAATTACTATATTTATTAATTAATATATATGAATTTGCAAATAAAAAAAAATTTGAAACACTTCAGAACCTCGTATTTATAAAGTAAAGGCAATATTTTTCTTTGCCTATTTACTGCCTGTACTCCACACTCCGCTGCCCACATTTCTAGACAGTCGCGCATGCGCACAGCAGTGATAGCTAGCGCTATAAGTCGAACGGTTAGGCGATGAACTAAGTAGCCTATGCCAAGCCGATGACAAGTGTTACCGTAGAGCGCAATTTCTCATGTTTAAAACGCATAAAAAATTATTTAAGAAACTCAATGTCGCAGGAAAGGTTGTCTTCTCTTTCGTTGTTATCAATAGAAAAAGATTTATTAGTTCAAATTTCGAAACAAGATAACTTCACAGATCAAATTATTGAATTATTTTCTAAATTAAAAGATAGGCGAATAGATTTAATTTACAAAAATAAATAAATACGCCATTTTTCTTGCTTTTTTTCTATTTTTCGTAAGTAATATATATATATATATATATATATATATATGCGAAGACAAGTTTTCTCGGGTTAAGTCGCGTGGGGTGCTGAGATTTACTCGACGTTTCGGCTCTCCTTTTGGAGCCATTTTCAAGAGAGAAGGAAGTTAGGAGGTAATGGTGGAGGGGGGTTGTTTACGGGGTCGCAGTCTTCCTGGTCCCCAGGTCAATTTGGTGGATGACTCAGAGGCGTGGATTGGTCTCTATATACATATATATATATATATTTGTCGCCTACCCAGTTGTCTCGGCCACGAGCCGCCACTGTTAGACGTCGCTCCTGAACCCGCTTAAACTTTTTTTTCGAATCGTAGGCTTAAGGGTATTAAAATCGCGTTTTTAAAAAAGTATTAAAATAAAATATAGATATAGGTAATTAAAATTGAATAATTAAATCTCACAATTATTATTTTATAATTCGTCATATATATTAAATTTCAACTTTCTTTTATATGAAGCAGGTCGATTTTTGTGGTTGGTCGACCAGTCCCGTCAGGGACTGATTTTTGAGGAGTAGGGAGGTGAAGGGCCCCTCACTCCCAAACATTGGGAACCGGGTAGATGGCTTCGAGCTAAATACCGGTACACATGGGTTGGTGCGTGTCAGCGTGCACGATGCACCAGGGGAAAACAATCGGGGAATGTTTTTTTTTTTGTAGGCTATTGAGGGTTTTTATGCCATAACCTTTTATATGAATAGAGATGAAATATAAATGTCGTAGCGTAGTAAAGAAACCTGGTGTGAGTGGTCGGTGACGTCACGGCTTGTAACGCGACATGCTGATAGAAGGGCGAAAAAATTTGAGGCCATCAAATAAAAGTTTCACTTTAATAATTTGTGGATTTTATTTACTAGTCTAAAAGTAAAGAGAGACCTCTTGAGAGGGTCTTATAATAAAAATAGATCCCTTAATGAGAAAGCAAGAGATAGAGACACATTTCTAAGTTTTTAATGTGTTCACATATTAAAGAAGAAGGACTTAAAGTAAGGTGGCCAGATTTTAACCGGGACATAGTATTTATAGAGATTATAAGACATTCTTTTGTTTAAACTTTAATAAAAAATTAACTCAATTTATTTATTCATAGGTGAGATTAAAATTTATTGCATTGAATAAAATAAAGTCCTTTTGCCTTTAGAATTTCAAATAGATAAAAGGCACTCTACAAAATGTATGTGCAATAACCAACACTATTAAATGAAAGACAAGTTTATTAAATTATATAATAGTAACTAATTTCAGAAGACTTTGGGGGGGGGGGGGGGATTTAACTGTCATACGGATTAATTGAGTCCGGAACGTGTATGGTAAAGTTATTGAAATTAAATTTAACCTTCCCAATCGCGAGTATTATTTATTAAAAAATCTGGTGTGACTGGAGCACAGTACACAACTTTCTCTTACCTTCGATAATCGAAAGTTCCGTGCTTGTCACACCAGATTTTTTTTGTTTCGACATATATTTAGTTTCCGACAGTACAGTACATTTGAATTCAAGATGTAAAAAATTTATAAGTATGGGAAAATATTTATATTTTGTTACCATGGCAACCATTTCTCCTAACTCTCCTTTGAAGTACAAGTGTAAAGTGGTCTTCAGAGGATTTCAATAGCAAAATGAGAATATACATTTTAAAGAGCATCTAAAAACTAATTGATTTTTGAATTTTAATCAAAATCGTTGGAGCGAATTTTGAGAAAATCAAAATAAAACTGAAAAAGTACATCAGTAAAGTATTAGTACTCTTTGGTCGATTTTGTTCAAAAGCTTATTTTTAAGCCCTAGGTGGGTGTCTAACTTAAATATAAAATTTCAACTTCCTAGATCAATTCCTTCATTATTAATTACATTATTTCCGTTTCTATCTAGTGAACTAATCCTTATTTCTAGTTCATTTTATTCAACCTCTTCTCTGCTATGGACGATGTCCTAGTTTGAGGATGGACTCCCTCAGCACCGACTCCTTTCGAAGAATACATCACTGAGAGGGGACCTTCTCTACGTCCCTTCCACAGGACTGGATGTCACAGCAACTCCCTATCCCCGTAGAGTTACCTGAGGGATATTGTGGTGAGATATAATCCAGTGCCTGAAGTTTACATTACATTAAATAAATATTTTTATTTAATGAAAAAGTCCCTCATGCCCAGAATTTGAAAACGGATCCTCTTTGTAGAAACCGGCACCCTAGCCCGCTACACCGGTTATGTCTTAATGATTGATTGCCAGTCAATACAATATTTATTCTTAATCATGGCCTAATTATACAAGTTTTAATTAATGATGCTATTTAATTTATTTTCTAACGTTTCGAACTCATTGAGGATCATTTTCAGTTAATTTTTTTATTTAAATTATCTGTCGCATTTTTTTTTTTGTTGAAATTTTTCAATTTTCTTTAACGAAATTGTTTTCTTTTTTTGTTTCTTTCTTCTTTCTCTCCGTTATTTCTTTAAAAATATGAAGATGATGTTAAAAAAAAAAATAAAAGTAATAATAATAATCTAATTTAATGTAATATTTTTATGCATTTAATTCCATTTTCTGTTTCTTACTTTCTTTCTTTTTCTTTTATGTTTTTTCTTCTCTAAAATTTCATCTCGCTATTTATACTTTAATATTCTTTATAAATTATCAATTTGGAAAAATTAAAGATTTACCAATTGTTATAAGTTTATATCGAAAAACTGACGAAATAACTAATTTGATAAAAAAAAATTTTTCTTCATTTTCATCGACGTTTCGGTCAATCCCCCAGGCCTTCCTCTTCAGAACATATTCAGGTCTATTCTCTAAAAACAGGCGTTAAAATTTAAAATAAACAAATGGGTGTTCAAAAGTAATGTAAGCGTAAAAAAATGTTATTCAAAATCACTTCCTTGCCTCAAATAGCTATTCTGTTAACAAAAATTTAAAGACAAGGCGTTAACATTTAGTAAATAGTGTTAAAAATTAATGCCATGTCTAGGGGGGTGCCTTTAATATTTTAACGTCGTGTTTAAAATAAACATAACGTCCTTAATCTAAAACCTAAGTTTATGATTTTGATAGCTTTGAAATAAAATATTAACGTCGCTGTTAACACTTTGTTTAGAGAATAGCATTTTTAACGCTGATTGTTTTTACATTACTTTTTAACACCCATTTGTTTATTTTAAATTTTAATGTCTGTTTTTAGAGAATAGACCCGATTGTGTGTTAAATAAAAAAATATTTTATCAAATTTTTTATTCGCCGACGTTTCGGTCACAAATCACGCCCTTCATCAGGGCTAATATTGTTCACTATACACGATCTCAGGTATTTTAATGTTTATTGCAATAATATTCTTTTTAATGATATGAATTGATTCAGAGACCCCGAGTAAGCAAGTAAATGAAAATTTTTGTATATTTCAAATAAAAAAAAATTGTATATTATTGCAATAAACATTAAAATACCTGAGATCGTGTATAGTGAAAAATATTAGCCCTGATGAAGGGCGAGATTGGTGACCGAAACGTCAGCGAATAAAAAATTAAATAAAATATTTTATTTAATTTTCTGGCTAATTAATGTATTAAATACCAAATCAAAGAATATTAAAAATTTATTCTCTTATATAATGAATTTATTTCAACCTTTTCGGTTTAGAGGTTTAAAAATTTTGTTTTTTAGAGGAAAATTAAAATAAAAAAAAAAATATATAATTATTTTTTAGAAATTCAATTATTTATCTCTTTATGCATTTCTCTCTCTTTTAAATATTTATATTGAATATAAAAATTTTTTATTAAATTTCGCCAATATGTAATTTTTTTTTTTTTTTTCATCATTTTTTTTTTTTCGAGCAAGATTAAAAGAGTGAAGAGGCAGCCAATAGAGAGAGAGAGAGAGATGGTCAAAGCTTCTAATTTAAAGTCTAAGGGGATTTTTTTTTTTACTCCTAACGATGACGCAGATATTGGAATTATTAAAATAAAATTTTTCTTTTTAGACGGAACCTCTCTGTGGTTTATGAGATTTTAAACTAAAATACCAGCAACACCGTGACGTCACCTTTAGTTATGTTTTTTTTTTTCAAATAATTTATAAAAATGTGAATATTATATGATTAAAAAATTTAATATTTGTGTGTGAATGTAAAAAAAGTGTGAGTGTTTTAATTTAAAAATATCTTTTCACATTTCTAAGTAAATTTAACACAAATCCATATCATTTTAATAAATAATTACAATTTAAATAAAACAAAAACAATTTTTTTTATTAACGCGAAATTTCTAAAATTTTAAAATAATCTTTCCATTTGAGTTTTTCTCTGTATATTTTATTAGAAATTCTTATAAAAACAAAATTTTTAATTAATATCTAACAAAACATATCGAGATTATGTTGATTTGTCCAAAAAATTGAATTTTGACATATTTTTCTTTTTTTCTTTTTTTTATTGTATTAAATTGATTAAAATGATATCAAATATTCATTCATATGAGGGTTTTTTTCATTAAATAAAAATATTTATTTAATTAAAGACGAAATGAAAGAAGACCCAAATTATTTATTTTTCCTCTGTCGACGTTTCGGGGACTAAACGTCACCCATCTTCAGGACAAAGGTGTTAAAAAATTCTTTTCTCTGCCTCCTTCAGTTGTTATGTAAATTAGACTGTTAGTACACCTAATACTATACAGATTCCTCTGCTTGTATACAGATTCCTCTGCTTGTATAGTATTAGGTATACTAACAGTCTAATTTACATAACAACTGAAGGAGGCAGAGAAAATAATTTTTTAACACCTTTGTCCTGAAGATGGGTGACGTTTAGTCCCCGAAGACGAAAATAAATAATTCGGGCCGATAGAAGTCTTCTTTCATTTCGTCTTTAATCTGTATTACGGCCTTCCTCCACATTGTCTTTGATATTTATTTAATGTATACAAATTCTCAATCTGGTACTGGATTGGAATATTGGATCTCACCACAATACAACTCTACGAGGAAAGGGAGTTGCTGTGACATCCCGTCCTGTGGAAGGAGACGTAAAGAAGGTTCCCTCTCAGTGATGCATTCCTCGAAAGGAGTCGGTGCTGAGGGAGTCCCTCCTCAAACTAGGACATCCTCCATAGCATAGAGGAGAATGGATAAAAGGAACTAGAAATAAGGATTAGTTCACTAGCTAGAAACGAAAGCGATAAGAAATAATACCGGATAAATAAACGGGGATCCCGGTAGGAATTTCAAATAATAATAATCTAAGATTAAAATAATTCAAGGTGTTTTTCGAAGAAAGGGGAGAAGAAATTTAAATATTAAGTAAGTTATCGCACAATTTAAAATAACGACACTGACAGAATATTCGTATATCATCTCCAAATCATCAAATGGGATTTCTTGAATTCTCACTTCCATTCTAAGCCCACTTTATAAGGGCATAAAACAAACAAAATAAAACACGTAAAATTTTGTTCCAAAATACCAACCAGTTCAGATTCAAAACCCTATAAGATTATCAAATTTCAAACTCTCGAGATTTTACTAACAATTTATTTTATTTCTGAAACCAACACGTTAAGGGCAAATACCGTAGAGATGAGTGGGCTCTAAATTTGCATCTCAAATACCTGATGTGCTCGAGAGCTTAGTCAATCAAATATAAATAAACTTTTTTTTAAGGGCCTTCAGGAGGGCGCATTGAATCTTTAGTTCGAAACTACTGAGGCATTTTAAAGTATTTTTTATGCGGTTTTTTAAATGATACATTCAAATGAGCGTTTTACATAATAAAATGCTTTTTTTTTAATTACGATTAATTAAAAAATATTTTTGTTATGTGGGGCATTCCATGCCAAATCGAACGGTTTGAAAAATTTTATTATTTGATTTGTTCCATTTTTTGATATTTTGTAGTACCCCTTAAAAAACCCCTCCTGGAAAATTTTGAGATTTTTTTGATAATCGGTTCATATTTTGAAAAAACCCTTTTTTTTGGTTTTTTGCTCATAACTCCTATAAAAATTGTCCGATTTCCAACTTTTTTTTTGTAATTTTTGTTTTTTGTGTAGATTTCAAGAAAAAATACAATTAATTTTTGAATAATTTTTTGTGTCATTTTCTGAAAATCATGCATACATCGATTTTCCTGAAAATTTTTAATAACAAATAACTATTCAATCCACAACTTTTAAAGACGGTTCCGGTCGTGGGTATTCCATGGCAACTATTTTGTTGTTGTTGTTGTTGTTGTTACCAAAAATTTTCAGGAAAATTGAAGTATGCATGATTTTCAGAAAATGACAAAAATTTTGAAATTTGAAAATAACAGAAAAATTATTCAAAAAAATTAATTGTATTTTTTCTTAAAAACTACACAAAAGAAAAATTTCAAAATAAAAAAAAAGTTGGAAATTGGACCATTTTTAGTTATGAGCAAAAAAATAAAAAAAGAGGTTTTTTTTTTCAAAATCTGAACCAATGATCATCTCAAAATTTTCAGGAGGAGTTTTTTAAGGGGTACTATAAAATATCAAAAAATGGAGGAAATAAAAAATTAAAATTTTTCAAACCGTTCGATTTGGCGTGGAATGTTCCATATTGAAAATTAAAAAAAGTACTGTATTATGAAAATTGTAAACTTTTTTTTTTATTCTAAAAATGTAAAAATCATTAATAAAATTCCTTATTTAGACGTTTAGACGTCCCCCCTATTTCCCCTTAACTCTTATTTCTCTTTGTTTTCCTGAAGAAAGTTGGCGTATCCCGAAACGTTTAAAAATAAATGAATGCCGAGAAAAAAATTTGTCTTTGAAAATTTTTATTTAATCATGTATACATAAAAAAAAAACCTACTAGCTGCGCAACTCCCCTAGGGATTCGGCCATTGTGGGATTTTTTCAATGTCATTTTCAGATAACTACTCATTATGCCCTGACCTTGTTCATATTCTTTAATTTTTCATAATGAATGTCTTTTTTTTTCCTATAATGTGTACTAAACAGAAATTTAAAATTGAGTTGAAGTGAAAGAGAGAGTCAAATTAAAAATTCAAAGATATCGACTCTTTTTTTTTTTGATTATTTTATTTATTCTTTTATGTGGAGAGAAAGGGTGAAGGCATTCTGATTCAATTGATTATTTCGTCTATTATATAATGGGGGGAGGGGGGGGGGAAATTCAAACCCCCACCTCCTCCCTCAATGAAGTGTAAAAAATAAAGAGAGTGATAATATTTTAAACACGTGTTTTTTAATTAACAAAATATTGCAATAAAGCCATAAAATATTTTCACCACGCTGTTAGCAATTATAAAAAATACTAGCCGCACCGCCCGACTGCGCCTTTACTTAATCATGTCCCTAAATTTTATAAATATACCTAGTTTATTAAAAACACACACATACATACAAAGAATATATATTTGTTAAAATAAATTATTTTGTTTTATGTATTTTAAAAATATTCCTATGAGGAACTTCCGCTATACACATGGGCGTAACTAGGGAATTTGGCTGGGGGGACCAGCCGGGGATCGGAAGGCCCCTATAACTCAATTTTTCTTGGGAAGGGGATCATTCTGGGAGGGGGGCGCCCCTAGTTACGCCCATGGCTATACATTTTATCGGTTCTTAGTTTTTATAAACCTTTTTTTTCTCATTTGGGCATATTTTCTTGCTTTTCAAAAGTACGATAGTTGAAATCTAATTCATAATTTACAAAAGTTACAATTTCGCTCTCTTTATAATATATCAATCAGTGGAGATATAGTTTCCGCAGATACGCCATTCCGTGAAGTTACATTATTTCCTTTGTCTAAACTCCCCCTTCTACGTTCAATTCTGATAACGAACTAATCCTAATTTCTGGTCTCTTTTAACCTGGATGTCCTATTTTGAGGAGGAACTCCTTCAGCACCGACTCCTTTCGAAGAATGCATCACTGAGAGGGAACCTTTTCACAGGACGGGATGTCACAGCAACTCTCTCTCCTCGTAGAGTTGCCTAGAGGGCGATATATCAGAAAGCAAAATTCTGTTCTATATAAGAATTAAAAAAAAAAAACTTATAATTTGTGGTTTTTAAGATGTGTCAAGAAGGAAGGATATGCTAATTAAAATGAAATTTTTAATTATTATCTCTCACAAATTGAAAGCTAATTAATTAAAAATTCATTTTTAATTGGACGCATCTGAAATACCATAAATTAGAATTTTTTTTTCTTTATTTATTCATATAGTCTATAATTTTAGCTCTGCTTAGTCGACGGCTATATAAAGACGTGAAGTTTTAAGGAGGAAGTATTGTGGTGAAGTAAAGGACTTACTCTTAAAATATGAACTCTTGACATATATATATGTTGAAGCAACGAATATACTTTTTATGCCAATGGGTATGTCTACAGAGATGTGAAGTAGATCCCTTTCTTGTTCCGTTGTTATTTATAATATCTATTGGGGGTCCAGGCATTTGGTATCCAAAGGGCTTATATAAAATCATCGGACTGCCTGGGGTCCGAAACCGCGACGTTCGGTATAAAAAGTAGGTACGCTACCAAATACAGCAAGCCCTAGACAAACGGGGATGTTTTTACTTTCTCTTACCTCTATATATGTTAATATACCGGGTGGGCCATTAGTGCGTGGACGGAAGATTGTGGGCTTATTAACGGACATTTTTAAAAATTGTTGATCGCACATAATGTAGGGCCTTTAGGACTACAAATTAAAAATATTTTTGTTCCAATTGCACCTCATATACAGGGTGGTCCATATCAAAGTTATGTTTTTTTAAATGGAACGCCCTGTATATTATTGCATATTTGGATTCTACGGCCAATTTTAGTATGAGTTTATGTCATGCAATGTATTCCAAACCAAACCGTTTAGCCGCAAATCGGGCTTTAGTGAAAAAACTGCTGTCTGGAAAAATTGAATATCTCGCGAACCATAAAACTTAGGGGACTGTTCTTTTGGGATGTTACTAACCATGAAATGTACTAATGAAGGCCAGATGGGGAACCCGGAATTATTCTTATGTTGGGAGAAATGGCCATGCCAATTTGGAAAATTTCAATCATGGATAACTTCATTTTTTCAAATGGAACATGCTACTTTTTTATGCCATGGGACGTGAAATTCAATTATCTTTCAGCTGATATAAGGTTGTCTATATCTATCTTTGGTAGTTTTCTTTTTATTCCAAAATATCTGATAACGAATAAAAAAAATTTTTTATTATAGACAAAATAATTTTTAAAAAAATCCAAACGCAAAACAAAATTGTAATAAATGGACAAATTATGCTAAATATTCGAAAATGTCTTTAAATTTCCCTTAAAATCATTTATTTGAACTTCTCGAAAAATAAATTAGGGTTATGTTCAGGTTAGGAGGTGCGCCATCTTGTTGACAAATCATAACCCGAATTTGAGCAAGCAGGACTTCTTTGAGAAGTTGTAATAAATGATTTTAAGGGAAATTTAAAGACATTTTCGAATATTTAGCATAATTTGTCCATTTATTACAATTTTGTTTTGCGTTTGGATTTTTTTAAAAATTATTTTGTCTATAATAAAAAATTTTTTTTATTCGTTATCAGATATTTTGGAATAAAAAGAAAACTACCAAAGATAGATATAGACAACCTTATATCAGCTGAAAGATAATTGAATTTCACGTCCCATGGCATAAAAAAAAGTAGCATGTTCCATTTGAAAAAATGAAGTTATCCATGATTGAAATTTTCCAAATTGGCATGGCCATTTCTCCCAACATAAGAATAATTCCGGGTTCCCCATCTGGCCTTCATTAGTACATTTCATGGTTAGTAACATCCCAAAAGAACAGTCCCCTAAGTTTTATGGTTCGCGAGATATTCAATTTTTTCCAGACAGCAGTTTTTTCACTAAAGCCCGATTTGCGGCTAAACGGTTTGGTTTGGAATACATTGCATGACATAAACTCATACTAAAATTGGCCGTAGAATCCAAATATGCAATAATATACAGGGCGTTCCATTTAAAAAACATAACTTTGATATGGACCACCCTGTATATGAGGTGCAATTGGAACAAAAATATTTTTAATTTGTAGCCCTAAAGGCCCCACATTATGTGCGATCAACAAATTTTAAAAATGTCCGTTAATAAGCCCACAATCTTCCGTCCACGCACTAATGGCCCACCCGGTATAGAGAAAGTATTGGATTCATGTCAAAAATTCGATGTCGAGATTTTGATGGATATACACGTTTTGAGGTCCACTGAATCCAAAAAAGTGGTTTTCGCGACATGGTCTGTCTGTCTGCCTGTCTGGGTGTAATTTAAAACATGAAGGCTTTGAGCTAGGAGGTTGAAATTTTATATTTAAGTTAGACACTCACCTAAGGCGTGAAAATAAGCTTTTAATCAAAATCGGCCAAAGAGTACTAGTACTTTACTGACGTACTTTTTCAGTTTTTTTTTTATTTTCTCAAAATTCGGTTCAACGATTTTGATTAAAATTCATAAGTCAATTATTTTTTACATGTATATTCTCATTTTGCCATTGAAATCTTCTGAAGCACACTTTACTCTTGTATTCATTGAAAAGAGGCGAAATGGTTACCATGGTAATAGAATATAGATATTTTCCCATGTTTATAAATTCAACATCTTGAATTCTAATTAAGAATCCCTGGACCCCAATATATATATTTTCATAATAACGGTTATCGTATAAAGTCTTATATGGCTTAAGTTGCCGAAAAGACTGTGTGTATGTGTGTGTGTGAATGAGAAAAAGTGTTTTTTAATGAAAAAAAAAAAAAAAAATTAAATTTTGACAAGTAAGTAAGTAAATAACATTTTTTTAATTAATTCATTTGTGGAAGATAATAATTTAAAAGAAAAATATATTATTGTCCAAAAAAAAAATAATAGCTTTATAAATTTCTAATTTGTAGTATTTAAGTGAACAAATATACTAATTAAAACAAAAAATTAATCAAATTTTTCATTTGCGGGAGATAAAAAAAAAAAAGTTTAATTAAAAATAATAAGCAGCACTTGTCATATTTTAAATACCGCAAGTTTTTTTTGAACATCAACAATTAAAAACAAAAATATAATATAATAAAATTATTTTCTTACACAAATTAATTCATTAAAATGTTATATAGTTTACTTGTCAAATCTTAAATACTACCATTTATTAAATTTAATATCGACGTTAAGTTTAAAACATTAGGAAGATCGTATAAGAAATTAAAAAAAAATTTGTGTCAATTAAAAAAACATTTGACCTTTTGCCAAGCTCAGTGATAGAGTCTGGCCTCTTGTGCTAGGGGCCAAGGGTTTGCATCCCGTCTCATGCGATAAGAATATATTTCTATTGAACTGGCTACCAAGAGACGGGATCTAAATAACCTTCGATCCCGAAAAAGGCTTTAAGTAAAATTAAAATAAAATAAAAAAATGAAAAACACTAGGTTTACATTTCAAACATTTATTAAAAATTAGTATTTTAAATGAATCTTTGAAACATCTAACTTAGTCTTTTAATTTAGTTAATTTTTTTTTTTAAATCTTCTAAATTTTCATATAAAAGTAATATATCGACCATTAGAATAAAATCGAAGATTATTTAAATTTAATAAATTGTGATATTTATAAGTAAACTAAAATAACATTTGTTAATTTAATACATTTGTGGAAGATAATAATAATAAAAAAAAATATTTTAATATTTATAAATTTCTAATTTGTAGTATTTAAGAAGTGAACAAATATACTAATTAAAACAAAAAATTAATCAAATTTTTCTTTTGCGGGAGATAAAAAAAAAGATTAATTAAAAATAATAAGCAGCACTTGTCACCTTTTAAATACCGCAAAAATTTTTTGTTTTATTATTTTTACAGCCTATTGAGCGACTAAATATTTTTTTTTTTTTGTAATAAATTTTTTTTTTATTAACCACCAACAGGGCATATTAAAAAAGTTATAATAATAATAATAATAATAATAATAATGTTTATCTAAGTAAAGTAAAAGAGCGTTTATTAAAAAAATAAATAAATAAACTGCATAAACACTTTGCATTAAGATTTTATGAGGACAGAAAATTATTTTTACTAGTGATGAGAAGTGGCTGTAGACTTTAAATTTGTTTGTATTCTAACAATTAATCGTCCTGAGAAAGGTCGTGATTTGTGACCGAAACGTTGACGGTTAACAATTAAATAAAAGTTTTTTATTCAATTCCTTGGCTACAAAGTCTCCTATACCCAATTGAAATTATTTTATTATTATTATTATTTTTTTTTTAATAAATAGAGAAAAAATATTTAATTCCAACTTTAAGGGAAGAATTTCAAAATCCTCTATAAGGGTAATATAAAATTTTTTTAATTTTAGAAAATTTGGTGTATAAATGAGTAGATATTTTTTTTATGGTGCCTTCTAGAAAAAAGTATGTGAAACGCCATCCAATAAAATAGAAAGAGTATAAAAAATAATTATAATAATAATATTTTTGTTTAAAAAATATAAAAAAATCTACATAAACACTTTGCAATAAAGTTTTACAATAATAGGCTCGGAAATTTGTTTAACAAATTATTATTATTATTATTATTTTTTAATAAATAAAGAAAAAAAGATTTAATTTCCACTTTAAGGGAAGAATTTCAAAATCCTCTATAAGGGTAATATAAAATTTTTTTAATTTTAGAAAATTTGGTGTACAAATGAGTAGAAATTTTTTTTTTTATGGTAGCTTCTTTCTAGAAACAAGTATGTGGAACGTTCCCTAATAATAAAATTTTATAAAAATATATTTTTGTTGTAAAAATTCTAGAATTCGATGAAAAAAAAAAAAAATCTACATAAACACTTTGCATTAAAGTTTTACAATAATAGGCCCAGAAATTTTTTTTTAACAAAATTTATTTATTTTTTTCATTAAATATTTTTTTAATAAATATAGAAAAAATATTTAATTCCATCTTTAAGGGAAGAATTTTATAATCCACTATAGTTATAGAAAATTTGGTATATAAATGGGTAGATATTTTTTTATGGTGTCTTCTAGAAACAAGCATGTGAAACGTTCCCTAATAATAGTTAAAAAGGGTATAAAAAATAAATTTATTATTATTGTAAAAATTCGAGAATTGATTTAAAAAATAAAAATAAACTACATAAACACTTTGCATTAAAGTTTTTTGCAATAATAGGCCAGGAAATTTTTTTTTTAACAAAATTTATTTATTTATTTATTTATTTTTAATAAATAGAGAAAAAAGATTTAATTCCAACTTTAAGGGAAGAATTTCAAAATCCTCTATAAGGGTAATATAAAATTTTTTTAATTATAGAAAATTTGTTGTATAAATCAGTGAAAAAATTTTTTATGGTCTCTTCTTTCTAGAAACAAGCATGTGGAACGTTCCCTAATAAATAATTAGAAAAGGTATAAAAATAAATTTATTTTTGTTGTAAAAATTCGGCAATTGGATTTACAAAAAAAAAAAAAATCTACATAAACACTTTTCATTAAAGTTTTACAATTTTTTTTTAACAAATTTTTTTTTTTTTAATAAATAGAGAAAATAAGATTTAATTCCAACTTTAAGAGAAGAATTTCAAAATCCTCTATAGGGGTAATATTAAATTTTTTTATTTATAGAAAATTTGGTGTATAAATGAGTAGAAAATTTTTTTTTATGGTGTCTTCTAGACACAAGTATGTGAAACGTCCTCCAATAATAATAGAAAGGGTATAAAAAATAAATTTAAATTTGTTGTAAAAATTCTGGAATTCGATTTAAAAAAAAAAAAAAAAAATCTACATAAACACTTTGCATTAAAGTTTTAATACGATCGGAAATTTTTTTAACAAATTTTATTTATTTATTTATTTTTTTCAATAAATAGAGAAAAAATATTAAATTCCAACTTTAAGGGAAGAATTTTAAAATCCACTATAACGCTAATATAATAAAATTTTATTTAATTATAGAGAAAATGGTATATAAATGAGTAGAAATTTTTTTTTTTTATGGTCGCTTCTTTCTAGAAACAATTATGTGAAACGTTCCCTAATAATAATAGAAAGGGTAAAAAAAATAAATTTATTTTTGTTGTAAAAATTCTGGAATTCGATTTAAAAAAAAAAAAAAAAAAACTTCATAAACACTTTGCATTAAAGTTTTACAATAATAGGCCCGGAAATTTGTTTTAACAAAATTTATTTTATTTTCAATAAATAGAAAAAGAAATATTTAATTCCAACTTTAAGGGAAGAACTTCAAAATCCTCTATAAGGGTAATATTAAATTTTTTTAATTATAGAAAATTTGGTGTATAAATGAGTAGAAATTTTTTTATGATTTCTTCTAGAAACAAGCATGTGGAACGTTCCCTAATAATAAAATTTTATAAAAATATATTTTTGTTGTAAAAATTCGGCAATTAGATTTACAAAAAAAAAAAAAAAAATCTACATAAAAACTTTGCATTAAAGTTGTACAATTTTTTTTTAACAAATTTTATTTTTTTTTTTTTAATAAATAGAGAATAAATATTTAGTTTCCACTTTAAGAGAAGAATTTCAAAATCCTCTTATATAGGGTAATGTAAAAATTTTTTAATTATTAAAAATTTTGTGTTTAAATGAGTAGAAATTTTTTTATGGTGTCTTCTAGAAACAAGTATGTGGAACGTCCTCCAATAATAATAGAAAGGGTAAAAAAAAATAAATTTATTTTTGTTGTAAAAATTCGGGAATTGGATTAAAAAAAAAACTTCATAAACACTTTTAACACAAGTTTTACAATAATAGGCCCGGAAATTTTTTTTAACAAAATTTATTTATTTATTTTTTCAATAAATAGAGAAAAAAGATTTAATTCCAACTTTAAAATGCCCTATAACGCTAATATAAAATTTTTTTATTATAAAAAATTTGGTGTATAAATGAGTAGAAATTTTTTTTATGGTCGCTTCTTTCTAGAAATAAGTATGTGAAACGTTCCCTAAGAAAGGGTAAAAAAAATAAATTTATTTTTGTTGTAAAAATTCGAGAATTGGATAAAAAAAAAAAAAACTACATAACACTGCATTAAAGTTTTACAATAATAGGCCCGGAAATATTTTTTTAACAAAAATTTATTTATTTTTTTCAATAAATAGAGAAAAAAGAATTTCAAAATCCTCTATTGGGTTAATATTAAATTTTTTTAATTATAGCAAATTTGCTGGATAAATGTGTAGAAATTTTTTTATGGTGTCTTCTAGAAAAGCATGTGGAACGTCGTCCAATAAGGGTAAAAAAAATAAATTTTTATTGTAAAAATTCGGGAATTAGATAAAAAAAAAAAAATCTTCATAAACACTTTGCATTAAAGTTTAAAGGCTCGGAAATTTCTTTTAACAAAATTTATTTATTTATTTATTTTCATTGAATAGGGAAAAAATATTTAATTCCAACTTTAAAATTCTCTATAACGCTAATATAAAATAGAGATTATGGTATATAATTTTTTTTATGGTCGCTTCTTTCTAGAAACAAACATGTGGAACGTCCCCCAATCGGTATTAGGCCCTAATAATAATAGAAAGGGTATAAAAAATATTTTTTGGATTGGAAAAAAAATTTAATTACTATCATCATTCAGTGCAAGAGATAGAAATAGTGATAAATAATAAAAAAAAAAATTTTATTTACCTTTCCGGAAATTTTTTTCTTTATTGTGAATATACGCGCGCGCGGGAAAAAAAAAATATTTTTTTTTTTCTTTCTTTTCTCCCCCAGTCGACACCACAAAAGATAGATATAGAGAGAGAGTGAGTGAGTAGTACTAGCTAGACAAGTCCGGCACAAGCAAGGACAGAAGGACAGAAGACCGCCCTTGAGTGCGCCCCCCAGCCTATATTTTGCTGCGCCCCCAGCCACCCCCGCGCTCCTCAACCAATCCGATTGGCTCTACTCCTGCGCTTGCGTTGCCCTACAACAACAGGTGCAACAACAAGCGTAGGTAGATGTCTATCTTACCTTTTTCTTCCTTCCTCTCTCTCTCTACTCACATGCCATCTTTAAAGACTGAAATGTCAATATTTGATAATTGGTAATAAGATACGGCGACGTTTCGATCATCTTCAGTCTATTTATCTACCAATTTCAGATTTTCAAGAAAAATAAAATTTTATTAGACTATCACTAGGTGATATGTTTCAATATATTTATTAGCGTGTATTTAAGAATATTTGTATTATTAAGAAGACGTATAGTCGGAGCACAAGTGTCAGATGTGTTTTAAATATTTTAAAAATAATAAAAACGGCAAAGCATTTTGGGTTGCCTAAGCTCACGGCGACGTTTCGATCAACTTCAGAACATCTTCCGTCTATTTATCTACCATTTTCAGGTTTTCGACAATTCATTTGCTTCTATTTGGAAAAATAAAATTTAATTAGACTAACACTAGATGATATGTTTCAATAATATATTTGTATTTGTATTAATTCTCAAAGATGTACAGTCAGCGCCACAAGTGTCAAATGTTTTAATTTTATAATTGTGGAGATTTAATCAGGATTCGCAGGAACTTTGCAGCCTGGAGATTAAATAAACAAAAATCTTATATTTAATTTTTAATTCGCCAACGTTTCGGTCGCCAATCACGACCTTCATAAGGGCAAATAATGTTGACTATACACATGTGTATAGTGTATATTTGCCTTGATGAAGGTCATGATTGGCGACCGAAACGTTGGCGAATGAAAAATTAAATAGAAAGTTTTTTAGGACATATTTCATAAAAAATACTATTAATTATAGCATTTGAAGCAATATTCCGTGCTTAATTCAATTTTTAATTTTAAGGCGCTTGACACACTAATGCATAACAGGGACCATATATAATTATGAGTCTATTAAAAGGTTTGCCTCTCTAAAAAAGGATTGGCTCGGGGTAAATGAAAATATTTTTGTATGAAGAATATGATAATAAATTAAATCAAAACAAAGGCCCTAGGGGTATAAGAATGGTGAAAATGCCCTTGGAACATATTTCAATGATACATAGGGGATTTGTAGGTACTAATAAAATAATAAGATGCTGAAAGTTTCAGATCGCTATCTCAAATGGTTTTTGAGAAAAACCAAAATATGTTAAAATCAGAAAAACATTTTTTTCTCAGGAACGGCTGAATCGATTGATTTGAATTTTTGATATGTTTTGAGGGCTGATGGTACCTTCTAGGGAAAAAATCAAGACCTATATCGGATCATGACATCCTTGAAAAAAATGGCGTTTTTTGTTTAATTTTAATTTTTAACCATGATACAATTTTGGCACAAAAATGAAACAATTTTTTTTGAAATCCTCATTCAATTTCCTGTAAGTTCATAAGTTCATAAATTCATAAAAAAAGGTACGCCATAGAGGAAAAAAAATAAAAACCATTTATTACTCAAATATTGACTTTATATGTTTTGTGCTTTAATTTTGTTTTTTATTGCTTAAGCTTACACATATATTTTCATTTTATTCAAAATAACCAGTTTATATTCATAACATCAAAATTTTTTGCCTAAATCAAAAGTTAAAATTTTTAAATATCTACAATCATTAACTATAATGCTATAAGATAGAAACAGTTTTTGATTAATGAATAATAAAAATAAAAACTAATATCAAAAAGATAAATCTACTATATAAATTACTCAGGGGCGTATATAAGGGGGGGGGGGGGGGGCCCGGACCCCTCCCCCCGAAATTTCCCAAACACATATACATATATAGGGATATACAGACATCAGCGCAACAAATTTTTCGCAGGATGGAAAACTTTGGTTCCGCAAAAGAAAAAAATGTTCCGCAAAAAATTTCGTGTGAAAAAAAAATTTAGTTTCTTAAAAAAAAAATTTTTAGCAGAAAAATTTTTGAGTTCAGGCCCCCCCTAAAAATATTTCTATATACGCCCCTGAAATTACTATCCAATATGTAAAAGACCATACTAACATACTTAAAGCTCAAGTACACTCTCGCCATATTAATAACAAAGTGTATAGATGTTTTATTAAATATAAAAAAAAATGCTAATGGACCTAAAGGCGTATTAAGACATAGCTGTGAGTGTGCGAATGGTCTTAGAACAATTGGATGTTGCTCTCATGTTGCTGCCATTGTTTATTATTTGTCATAAGGAAAATATTTGACAAAAATTCTGAGGCCCGCTGAAACATTGAGCAAATTATTTGATAAAGACAACGTTTCAACTGTGATTGAAGAAGACAGTGACGAAGACTGATTAAACGTGATTCTGCATTTTTTATTGTTGAAAGATTTATCTTTTTGATATTAGTTTTTATTTTTATTATTCATTAATCAAAAACTGTTTCTATCTTATAGCATTATAGTTAATGATTGTAGATATTTAAAAATTTTAACTTTTGATTTAGGCAAAAAATGTTGATGTTATGAATATAAACTGGTTATTTTGAATAAAATGAAAATATATGTGTAAGCTTAAGCAATAAAAAACAAAATTAAAGCACAAAACATATAAAGTTAATATTTGAGTAATAAATGGTTTTTATTTTTTTCTACTATGGCGTACCTTTTTTTATGAATTTATGAACTTATGAACTTACAGGAAATTGAATGAGGATTTCAAAAAAAATTGTTTCATTTTTGTGCCAAAATTGTATCATGGTTAAAAATTAAAATTAAACAAAAAACGCCATTATTTTCAAGGATGTCATGATCCGATATAGGTCTTGATTTTTTCCCTAGAAGGTACCATCAGCCTCCAAAACATATCAAAAATTCAAATCAATCGATTCAGCCGTTCCTGAGAAAAAAATGTTTTTCTGATTTTTACATATTTTGGTTTTTCTCAAAAACCATTTGAGATAGCGATCTGAAACTTTCAGCATCTTATTATTTTATTAGTACCTACAAATCCCCTATGTATCATTGAAATATGTTCCAAGGGCATTTTCACCATTCTTATACCCCTAGGGCCTTTCGTACAAAATAAAAACAAAAGATTTTTGAATTTCAAATACTACCAAATTAATAATAATAAAGACATACCCACGCAATTCAATAATAATAATAATATTATTAAAAGAAGAGAAAAAAAATTCAAATCCCCAAATGGTGATTTAAAAAAAAAAAAAAAAAAAAAACACTAATGCATTGGGTAAATAATTTTAATAAAATCAAATATTATTTTTGTGTGATCCATAAATAGAATAAAAAAAACCTTCCCAATGGTGAATGAAAAGTCAAAAGTCTCTCTAATCCCTTAGGGAGGAAGACGGAGGGGGAGTGCCCCCCCCTATTTCTCTCTCAGGCAAGAATCGTTTCTTCATGTTCATGCATCATGCATCAAACATGACTACAACTGGGGAATTGGAAGAGAGAGAGAGAAAAAAATCAAATAAAATAAATTTTGTTTAAAAAAAAGGAATAAAATGAATCACAAAGTGTATAGATAGAGTGTCTAGAGCAGTGGTTCCCAACCGGTGTGCCCCGGCACGCAAGGGTGCCGCGAGAATGCCTCAGGGGTGCCGCGAGATATTAAGGTAAAAAAAAGAGGCGGAAAAAATAAAGTTTTGCAAGAAAAAAGGTCAAATGATTTAAACAGAAGCGGCAAAAAATTTACATAGGACGGAAAAAATAAAGTTTTGCTAAAAAAAAGGTCAAAAATGATTTTCACAGAAAAAAAAAATTTCGGCAAAAATTTCGTTTTGCTACACTGTAAAAAAAATTTCGATGATTTTACAATTTTTTTGTTGTAAGCAAATTTCCAAGACCAATAGATACTAAATTTACTATACAGTTGAATTATATTTTTACAAAACTCTTTGCAAAAATCGTTTACAAATGTGTGGTAATTTTACTAATATTTAGCAATTTCGAGTCCAAATTTGGTAATTTTACTAATATTTAGCAATTTTCGAGTCCAAATGTGTGTTAATTTTACAAATATTTAGCAATTTTACAATCCAAATGTTTGTAATTTTACTAATATTTAGAAAAAAGAAAAAAAATTTACGACTGGACCCATAGGTTATTGACCTTTAGGGGACGTCTCTACCTGGATGGAGTGAAGTAAATATTTTTATTTAATGAAAAATTCCTCCAGGATTTGAACACTGACTTTTTTTGTAGAAGCTTGCTGCCTAGTCCATTTGACCATCGAATCACCTATTAACTAATGATCTATCTCTGCTATTTGGCATTCAAGTATGACCTCATTGTCAACTATTTTTACTAAATAATAAAATAAAAAATAAACTTAAAGTTATCATAATATTATTATTTTTTGTATTATTATAACTTAAATAAATCCTTAAAGTGCCAAAAATGTCTTTATTAAGAAAGCTAAAAAGTCGAAACAAAGTCGGCCATGTTGGCCGTCGGAGACAAGGCTGTCTTTTAAGGCTAAAAGGAAAATTACAATACCCTTGTATTGTAAAATTAGAAACCTTTTTGTAAAATTACAAACCCTTTTCTAAAATTACAAACCGTGTTCTAAAATTACAATGCCGTTGTATTGTAAAATTAGAAATCGTATGGTAAAATTACAATATTTACTCTAATTTTCCAAGAGAATTGTAATTTTAAAATGTTTTTTGATTGTAAAAATTTTTTGAATGCATAGATTTGTAAATTTAGTATACAAATGTATGGTAGTTATCATTTACAAGGAAAATTTGTAAATTTACTATACTAAAACATACTAAAATTAAAATTTTTTTTTACAGTGTAGGGGAAAAAAAGGAAGGGTGCCCCTAGTGAGTAATGTTATTCCCAACGCACTTTTGGGGTGCCGTGGACTTCAAAAGGTTGGGAAACACTGGTCTAGAGGGTAAATATACAGTAAATAGGGCCTACTACAAGCTGCATGTCCGCTTTCGGCTGGCCCTATATGTGTACTGAAAATTTGAAAAAAATATTCATTTTTTATATATAGATATATATAGAAGATAGAATATAATTTCAAAGATAAAATTTGTCTGTCTTTTTGTAACGCATCGATTCCGAAATTACTGGGCTAATTTTGTCATTGGGAGTGACTCTTTCTGTCCCATAGAGTACATACGCACTCTATCGAATTTAGTCGCCGAAGGCGGGCTCTTCCACTTGTTTTATTAAATTTGGGAAGGTATTAGGAAGGCTATAGCTATATTATAAAAAAAAAAATAAAATAAACATTACGTGTCGTTACTGATAAAAGAAACAAGTTTTTACTTTCTCTTACCTATGTATATATGTAATATATATATAGAGAGAAAGTATTGGATTCATGTCAAAAATTCGATGTCGAGATTTTGATGGATCTTCACGTTTTGAGGTCCCCTGAATCCAAAAAAGTGGTTTTCGCGACATGGTCTGTCTGTCTGTGTGTGTGTCTGTGTGTCTGTGAACAAAATATCTCAAGAACGAAAAGAGCTAGGAGGTTGAAATTTTATATTTAAGTTAGGCACCCCCATGGGACGTGACACGAAGCTTTTGAACAAAATCGACCAAAAAGTACTAGTACTTTACTGATTCACTTTTTCAGTTTTTTTCGATTTTCTCAAAATTTGCTCCAACGATTTTTTTTAAAATTCATATATCAACTATTTTTTAGATGCTCTTTAAAATGTATATTCTCATTTTGCGATTGAAATCTTCTGAAGACCACTTTACTCTTGTATTTCATAGGGAAGATAGGAGAAATGGTTGCCATGGTAACAAATTATAAATATTTTCCCATACTTATAAATTTTACATCTTGAATTCATATGTTCCGTACTGTCGGGAACTAAATATACCTCGACACAAAAAATCTGGTGTGACAAGCACAGTACACAACTTTCGATTACCGAAGGTAAGAGAAAGTTGTGTGCTGTGCGCCAGTCACACCAGATTTTTACATCTTGAATTCAATTGTACCATACTGTCGAAAACTAAATACATGTCGACACAAAAAATCTGGTGTGACAAGCACAGTACACAACTTTCGATTACCGAAGGTAAGAGAAAGTTGTGTGCTGTGCGCCAGTCACACCAGATTTTTTTTAAAAGAATTGAAATTAAAATAAATAAATTAATAAATATGGAAACGACTATAGTGTTCAATAATGATCAATAGAGGCTGACTGGGGTGGCGGAGTAAAGTGTCAGTTTCTACAAAAAAAGATCCCTGTTCAAATCCTGGTGTGCGGAAAATAAAAATTTTTATTTAATATAAAAAATAATCAAGCAGGCACTGGATTGGACTATTGGATCCCTCACAATAGCCCCTAGGCGACTCTACGAGGAGAGGGAGTTGCTGTGACATCCCGCATGTGGAAGAGTCGTAAGATTCCTTCTCAGTGATGCATTCTTCGAAAGTAGTCGGTGCTGAAGGAGTCCCTCCTCATACTAGGAGGTTCTCCCTAGCAAAGAAGAGGTTGGATAAGTGGAACCAGAAATAAGGATTAGTTCACTAGCCAGAATCGAAAGTATGAGGACGAGATAGGAAATAATGTAATTTCCGGTAGAGGCCGTTTGGATTTGAGGTGTGTGACTTCGTGCACAAAAGCACCTAGGGTAAATAAACGGGGATCATGATAGGAATTTCAAATAATAAATAATACTAATAATGATCAATATGAATGGAATTTCTTTGAATACAAATACATAAAAAAATACAGCATAAGAGAAATTAATAATTACTCTTTGATAAGAGAAGAGATTAAAAATTTCTAATATTTTTAAAAGGATTAAAATGTCTGATTTTTAAACAAAAGAGGAAATATGTATATTTTCGTTTTTTGATTAACTATTCACATTTGTTTACATTATGCTGAGGAGAGTTGAATAAAAAATTTCAGAGAGAGAGAGAAAAATGCAGATGACTCTCTCTCCCTAATCTTAATGCATACGGGAAAAAACAAAAAAAAAAAAAAAAGCAAACAGGGAAGTTCATTTATTTACTAATACTAATCACAAAATTATTCAGAGCTTCTATAAATTAGGCGACAACGAATTTATTTTTTAAAAAAATTGAAATTTTTATTCAATAAAAAAATAGAGAGTGAAAAAAAAAATTGAAAAGCATAATGCAATTGTTTTTTGATTAGTTTACTAGCTACTCAGGTAACCTTCAGTGCCCCATCCCCGATTATTATTATTAATACCACTGGCATTATTTCTGGTTCCTTTAATCAAACCTCTTCTAGACATGGGGGGATGTCCTAGTTTGAGGAGGAACTCCCTCAGCACTCCTTTTGAAGAACGCATCACTGAGAGGGAACCTTCCACAGGACGGGATGTCACAGTAACTCCCTCACCTCGTAGAGTTGCCTGTGGTTAGATCCAATATTCCAATCCAGTGCCTGCTTAATAAAATATTTTTATTTAATGAAAATCGTTCACGCTCAGGATTAGAACACCGCTACACCAGCGGGACTTCCCCCCCCCCCATCCCCTCTCCCTAAGCAAAAAAATCATTAATTATATAACAATTTTTATTATTTTTTATTTGATAAATTTAATTAATTAATTATTTTAATTTTTCATAAGGCAAGACAAAATTCAATACTTTCCAATGGGCAAATTCTAAAGTTTCAAACATTTTTTTAAACTTACCCTTTTGAGAATTTGGGGATCGGAGTAATTTTTCTTGAATCATCTCTATAACATGCTCTCTATAAGACTGCAAAATTTTGTTTCAAAATTCCAACGGGAAGTTGGTCAAACAGAGCGTGACAGACGGACCCTCCACTATTAAATAAATAGAGAAGAGATTTATAAATCAATTATTACTTTCTCATGCCTATATGTATATGTTAATATAAATTTATATATAGAGAAAGTATTGAATTCATGTCATAAATTTGATGTCGAGATTTTGAAGGATATACACGTATTGAGGTCCCCAGAATCCAAAAAATGGAATTTTTGACAAGATCGCAATATTTTCTCTCTCTACCAGTATATATTAAATATATGAGGCCTTCAGCCCCAGAACGGCCTAACCCACACTTTAATTTTTTGGTTTTATGCCTTAGTATCTATTAAGGTTGTTCGGATAGTACCCCGTAAGTCATAAAATTTTTTTTAAAATAAAATTATAAATTTGAATGCCAAAATTCCTTATTATAATTTAGTCGTGACCTATCAGAGTTTATAATTGTATTAAGTTAATAATTTAATTTCCAAAAATAATAAATGAATGACTTTTGACTTGAGCAGTATTTCACATAATATAGATCTGTCAACATTGCATTCATCAACTATCTATTTTAAATCTTAAAAGCCTTCAATTTTATTTTATTTAATATATTAATGATATCAATGATTAGTGCAAATCAGTTTAAACACAAGGGACGATTTGCGAAAAAAATATCGTCAAATGGAAAAAAAAAATGTAACTGACAGCGAGAAAAGAGTATTATTTTATGCGACGTTGCCAGACTGGTCTGAGTCTCATTTTTAAATATTGGCCTCATATAGGGTAAAAGAAAGTAAAAATTAAAATGATATCTCCAATACTTTTTGTTTTATCAATGTTTAAAATAATGATGTTCCCGCACTGCGCCCTGTACATTGCAAAGCTTGATGAAATGTCTTCTCATTTCACTAATAAAAAGATAAAATACTTTTTTTTTTGTTGAATAGATAGAATGAATCCAGTATTGCTTTTATTTATTATGACATCAACAAAAAGCTTGCTAATTATTTCTCTAATAACAACAACAACAAAAAACTATCAAACGCCTTTTCAATTCTATTTATCTTTCCCTCTCTCTCTCTCTCTATCTAAAGAGATATTTTTCGGAAATAATTACTGTCTATAGGGGCTTATGAATGTTTAATCAGGGATTGACGCTTATGATAGCGCAAAGCTTATTTGTCACAAGCGCAAAAATTATATATGACATTTTCATTTTCATTCTAAAAGATTAGAATCATTTTTTTGTTTTTACAAAAAAAAAAAAGATAATATTTGAATTTTCGTAATAAATCAGAAAGAAGAAAGAGACAAGAAACGATTAGATTAAAGGGTATAATAAAATAAAAAGGGAAAAATATTGAGATTAACCTAGATTCTTTTTTTTTTTAGTGTGTCGCAATGGACGGACATCTCCTGTTATTGGAGATAACAAAGGGCCGGTTGCTTCACTTCTAGTCAACTACTAATATTTATTTAATGTAAAGAAATTATCAAGCAGGTTCTGGATTGGAACATTGGATCCTACCACAATAGCCCCCAGACAATTCTACGAGGAGAGGGAGTTGCTGTGACGTCCAGTCCTGTAGAAAGGACGTAAAGAAAGAGTAGGCTACACGCCGGTGCTAAGGGATGTTTATTATAATATCAAAATTTGTTTTTAATTAGGTTGTTTAACTTTGTAAACCTGTAAAAGGTTAAAATAAAATGAAAAAAAAGTCAAAGAGACTTTCTTCTAAGAATATTTTAATTGCATCTTTTTGAAATTTGGTGAAAATCCCACCACAGTAGCCTCCAGAAAACTCTACGAGGAGAGCGAGTTGCTGTGACAGGTACATAAAGAAGGTTCCCTCTCAGTGACACATTCATTCTTCGATAGGAGTAGGTACTGTGGGAGTTCCTCCTCAAACTAGGACATCCTCCATAGCGTAGAAGTTGGAAAAAAGGGACCAAAAATAAGGATTAGCTCATTAGCTAAAAATGAACGCCGGAGGAGTTAGAGATAGGAAATAATGTAACTTCACGGGATGCTGGTAGATGATGGCTAGAGGCCAGTTGAGTTTGCGGCTTGTCTATTCGTGCACAAAAGCACTTCGGGTAAATGAACGGGGATCCTGAGAGGAATTTCATATAATAATAATAAATAAATATTTAATAAACTATTAGTTGTTATTGGGCTGAGACTGGGCCACAATTTGATCCTCAGGAATGGGAAAAAAGAATAAAGAGGTGGTCGAATTCTAAATGTAAAACAAAAACTAAGGAGCCCATCTTAGAGTTATATCTGTTTTAGACGAATAGCACCTAATCATTTTTCTATTTAAATTGTTGTATTCTGTACTTGGTCACACCAGTTTTGTGATTTTATTTTATGAATTAATTTTGTCCTGCAAGTAAATCCTTTATGACGCGGATTCATAGTTTTATATGGGAGATTTTATTAGACCTAGAGAGAGAAAGTGGGCATTTTATAAGGCAATCTAATGCAAAATAGAGCCTATTTAAAGTCGTTTCGTTATATAATTATTTCACAATATGACTTTTACTCTAATAAAGTTTACAACAAAATAACTGAAGTTTAAATACAAAACTAAAACAAAGATTTTATATTAATTAGAAGAGAGAAATAAATTTTAAAAGCCTTCTCGAGTTGGTCACTCACTAGTCTAGGTGTTGCAATCGAAATCCTAAAGTGTAGCCAGGTGATGAAAATAAAAAACTTTAATACATTAATATATATATTTAAAAAAATAAAGTTTTTTATTAGCTTTTTATGAATTTTTACGTGAAACCGCATATTTTTCGAGATATTTGCGATTTCACCACTTCCCCGCCCCCTCCCGCAATAACCTGAAGCTCAAAATAGTGTAACTTTTTATTACATACTGCGGGGAGGGGATAGAACAATTTGGCGTTGGAGGGAAACTTTTTTTTTTTGCTGTTGGGGTTTAGACCAATTGCACTGTACTAGAATGAGATTGTTTAATTCTTGGAGATTTTTTTAAAAATATTTCTTCGGTATTAGACAAAGCGCGGTTATGATGTTCTAACAAGTCATATAGCGCAATAGCATCTTGGCAAAAATAATATTTTATACCTCTCTTGGTTCTATATGAGTCCAAAATCATTTCTTCTTTACTTTCTGGTATAAGAAATAAGGGAATTATCTTTTAAAAAATTCAATCTCAAGATTTTCTCAGCGTTTTAGACAAAAAAATGGCAATTTTCGATAATTTTTTTGCTTAAAAAATGAGGTTTTGTGAAAAAAAAATCTGGTGTGACTGGCGCACAGCACACAACTTTCTCTTACCCTTCGGTAAGAGAAAGTTGTGCACCGTGCTGGTCACACCAGATTTTTTGTGTCGAGATATATTTAGTTTCCGATAGCACCTTAGTTTCAAACTTGCATTTTAAATGTTGACTGCTTCAAATAAACTATGGTTATTTTTCAAAATTTTAATCTCATATTTGGACATTTTATACACAATATAGAATCGTAAATAAATACAAAATTTCATAAGAATTGGAAAAAAAAATTTTAAATGCCTAAAAAGTTCCAAAGGGGGACCCCCTTTTGAATCGAAATTAACATACAAATCCCTATAGGAAATTAACATTGTTCCTATGCGAAGATAAGGTGGAAAGGGAATTTAAACAGAGTAGAGAGAGACGATAATGTTTGCAAGTGAGAGAGAGAGAGAGAGAGAGACATATATGTTTTCTTTGAAACAATTAAAGACACAAATAAAATAAATATAGCCCTCGGGGCATGGCGTAGAGGTTAGCGTGCTAACCTCGTATACCAAACGTCGCGGGTTCGGACCCCAGGCAGTCCGATGATTTTATTTAAGCCAATTGGATACCAAATGGCTTAAATAAGAATGCCTGGACCCCTATATGTATATTTATATAATAACGGTTATCGTCTAAAGTCTTAAATGGCCTGAGTTTATTTATTTATTTATTTATTTATTTATTTCCAAGAAAAATGGGCTATCCAACAGGAGTAAACTCCCAATTAGTGAATAGCACTACAAATATATATTTTAATTAATAATAAGAGTAGTTAGGAAATATAACGTAATTGAGTCTCATTGCTCATACAAAAATAAAAATTGAAAAAATATACATAGAGTTTAAAATAACAAAAAAAATAAAAAAATAGTTAAAAATAATAATATTGAAGCCATAGATTAAACATTATCATATGATGTAAATATATTATATAATTTTATGAAAATAATTATTGAGATGTTTTAAAACCTCAAGAGAAAAGAACTCTCTTCAATCCCCTCTTACAAACATCCAATGAGCAACAGAAAATGTTGCCGAAAAGACTGTGTGAATGTGTGTGTGAGTGTGAGTGTGAATGAGAAAAAAAGTGTGAATGTTTAAAAAAAAAAAAAAAAATAAAAATAAATGGGAATTTAAATAATAATTGATTTTTAATCTAATAAAAAGAAAAAGATTTAAATTCCGTTACCATGGCAACCATTTCTATCTTTCCTATGAAGAACAAGAGTAAAGTGGTCTTCAGAAGATTTCAACGGCAAAATGAGAATATAAATTTTAAAGAGCATCTAAAAAATAGTTGATTTATGAATTTTAAAAAAAATCCTTGGAGGGAATTTTGAGAAAATCGAAAAAAACTGAAAAAGTACATCAGTAAAGTACTAGTACTTTTTGGCCGATTTTGTTCAAAAGCTTATTTTGAGCGTGTGGGAAGGTACCTAAGTTAAATATAAAATTTCAATCCGCTAGCTCAACTCCTTCATGCTAAAAATCTGTCCACACACACATACACACACACACACACACACACACACATACACAGACCAATTTGCGGGACCCACTTTTTTGGACTCAGGGGACCTCAAAACATGTATATCCATCAAAATCTCGACATCGAATTTTTGACATGATCGCAATACTTTCTCTCTCTATATATTTCATATATAGGGTACGAGAAAGTAAAAAAATCATTGTATGGTTTTATGAAACCACGATGCAAGCGAAACTTTTTTCAATTTGTAACGCGACAAGCTGTTAGATGGGCGAAAAAATGTGAGTCGATAAAATTAAAGTTTCACTTTTCTGTACAAATTGATATCAAATTTAGTCTGATCTGATTAGCCGTTCGTAATCTAAAATTAATTTTGTGATTGTAAAACAAAGTCAAGGGGGGGGGGGGTAAAGGGGGTAATTACCCCCCACCCCGAGGTTTAAAAACTAATATATAAAAATTCAATTAAATACAAATTAAATATAAACGGACGAAAAAAAATTTTGGTTCCGTGAGCAGCAAAAATTTAGCGTCTCTAAAAAAAAAGGTAAAATATTTTTAAGGGCGGGAAAAAAATTTCGGTTCCGAAAATTTTTGGTTCCGGGAAAAATATCCCGGTTCCGCGAAAGAGGGAATGTTCCGCGGGCGGCAAAAAAAATTTTTGTGTCCGAAAAACCTTGGTTCCGCGAAAAAAAAAAAATTTTTTCGCAGAAAAATTTTTGAGATTCCCCCCCCCTCGAGAAACACCTCTGGATCCGCCCTTGCTCCTTGATCAGTACTCAAAGAATAAAAGGTCAAGACAACAAGTGGAAAGTGATGCAATTTGATTTTTAAATGAATATTTATTAAACTCAAATATAATTGTATAATTGAAGCCACCACCAGCCAGACCAGACACACACGCAAATGATTTGCAAATATAAATAAATAAATATTTATGTTGGAATTTATATGAGGCAAAGGAGAAGAAGAGAGAGAAGTGAATTAATTAACGAGAACGAGAGAGAATGAGAGATACAAAACTATTTCTTTCTTTTTTTTTATTCATTTAAAACTGACATTGATCTTCATGTTCAATATCATCTGTTGATTTAATTTTTGACATTTAATCCTTTAGGGCAATTTAAAACAAAAATTGTAAACATGTTAACAAAAAAGATAAAATAATAGAAAGGGAGATGTCATTTTTTTTTTTAATCTTTTTATCTATTTATTTAGTCGGGAAAAGAGGGACAGTCACCACAATCGTTGCGGTTAAGTGACATCAAGTGCGGTGAAATCTCGGATCAGCTCATTGAAGCCATCAATATATTAATAAATAAATACATGTAATATACTCAAAACCTATTAGCCAAAAAAGGGAAAATTTAAAAAAAAAATTATATTTATAACTATCCGCGTAGCCCGGCTTTGGGACTTCGCCCACCTCGATTTTCCTTAATAATATGTCGTAATTTTTTTAAGTTTTTAATCTACCCCTGGTACATCGTGCACACAGTCACGCACAAACCCACCGTATCTATCTAGCTCGAGAGCCAACACAGCCCTGTTTCCAGTGTTTGGGAGTGGAGGGCCCTTCATCTCTCTACTCCCCAAAAATAAGGCCCTTCGGGACAGGTCATTGTTTTCCTCTCTGATTAACAATGGAAAAAAAAATCTAATTATATAAGAATTTTTATTATTTTTAATTTGAGAGATTTATTGTAATTATTACAATATTATTAATTGGTTTTGAGTTCTCATTAGGATAGAGATGGAACCCAATGGGGGATTTTCAGAAATTTTTTGAGCCTCCCCATTTGGGGAGGTTATTTTTCTGAACTCTCCATAAGAGTGCGAAATTTCAACGGGAACTTGGTCAGCGTACACACCTCAATTTTATACAGTTAAATGGGGGGCTCGTTGGTGTAGTGAGCTAGGGTGTCGGCACAAAGAAGAACCCTGTTCAAACCCTGGGCCCGCGAGATTTTTCATTAAATAAAAATATTTATTTAATGTAAACAATTCCTCAAGCAGGTACTGGATTGGAATATTGGATATCACCACAATATCCCCCAGGCAACTCTACCAGGAGAAGGAGTTGCTGTGACATCCCGTCCTGTGGAAAGGACGTAAAAAAGGTTCCCTCTCAGTGATGCAATCTTCGGAAGGAGTCGGTGCTGAGGGAGTCTCTCCTCAAACTAGGACATCCTCCAAAGCATAGAAGAGGTTGGATAAAAGGAACCAGATATAAGGATTAGTTCACTAGCTAGAGACGAAAGCAGGAGGAATTAGATATAGGAAATAATGTAACTTCACGGGGTGCCGGTAGATGGCTACGACCAGAGGCCGGTTGGGTTTGAGGTGTATGTCTCCCTGCACGAAAGCACCTCGGGTAAATAAACGGTGATCCCGATAGGAATTTCAAATAAATAAATAAAAATACAGTTAAATGATAAAACCTTAGAAAATAATAAAGCTATGTGTTATTCTTTGAGTTATTGTGGACATAACACAGATTTAAATACAACCCTTAGGGGGAGTTTATTTTTAGCGATCTCTTTATTTAAATAAAATAAAATCAAAGTTATATACGATACCATTATAACATTTATAAAATAACATCAGATGTTTGGGTTTAATTATTCTAATAGTCAACCAGTAACCAAGCAAATATTACATAAAATGAAAAATAAATTAATTTCAGTTCAGCAAATTTCCCATTATCTCTTTTCATTGGACATTTTCAAATAAAACCACTTTTTTGGTAACATTCAGTTTGTTCACAAATATAGGCCAGAATCTAAAACGTTTCAGCTTAAATATATCGGGTTAATTTATAATTTAAAAATTATTAAATTCTCATCTATCAATAAATAACACTAGGTTAAGTTGTAAAACTAAAAATCTTATGAGCATAAGCTAAAAATAAAAAACTTTTGATACTATTTTGCCATTGGCCTAAAAATGGTTACAAAAATACATTTATAAAAAGAATATAAACAAAACTATCATGGGGGTAACTAGGGGGTGCAGGGGGGCCTGGCCCCCCAGAATGCATGTGCCCCCCCCAAGAAAAATTGAGAAAAAATGGCTTTCCAGGCCCAGCGGAGGATATCTGGTCCCATGGCACATCACAAGAAACATGTATGACTCCCCTAAGGCATTTAAATAATTTTTGGACCAAGCCCACCTATTACATCCTCGCGGCACTGAGAATGATGCATGTCATATGCGTCGAAATAAAGGACGTCAAGTGGAGCGATTAATCTGCTGGTTGTTATTCTCCAACCCCATTACTCTACTCATCCCAGCCTACTATATAATCTGCGTATTAAATTTCAATCCAGTAGCTCAATTTCTTTATGCTAAAAATTGTTACACACACACAGCAGACACACAGACAGACCAATTTGCTGGACCCACTTTTTTGGACTCAGGGGACCTCAAAACGTGTATATCCATCAAAATCTCGACATCGAATTTTTGACATGATCACAATACTTTTCTCTATTTTTATTTTTTTTATTTTTTATGAAATTCTTATCGGGATCCCCGTTTACTTACCCGAGGTGCTTTAATGTACAAAGACACAAACCTCAAAACCAACCGGCCTCTGGCCGTAGTCATCTACCGGCACCCCGTGAAGTTACATCATTTCCTATATCTAACTCCTACTTCGTTCGTCTCTAGCTAGTGAACTAAATCTTATTTCTGGTTCCATCCGGCTCCTTATATAGAATACATCACTGAGAGGGAATCTTCTTTACGTCCCTGTCACAGGACTGGATGTCACAGGAACTCCTTCTCCTCGTAGAGTTGCCTGGGGCTATAGTGGAGAGATCCTATGTTTCAATCCAGAGCTTGCTTAAGGATTTGTTTACATTAAATAAATATTTTTATTTAATGAAAAATTCCGCACGTCAAGGATCTTCTTTGTAGAAGCCAACACCCTAGCTCACTACACCAGCGACCCCCCGCAATAATTTCTCTATATATTAACATATATAGAGGTAAGAGAAAGTAAAGAAAAATTAGAACAAGATGACTGAAAACCAAGGCAAAACAAAAATTAAACAATATAAAGGCAAACCTACAAAAATAAAAAGAAAATTAAGACAAAATTAGAACAGGATGTCCAAAATTAAGCAATAGCCTAACCTCAAGTTAACCTAGTGCTTTTTTTTTTTTATTTAATTATCCCCTTCCCAAGATTTGAGAAAAATATTTTTTTTTTTTTGAAAAAATTGTATTTTTAATATAAAATTTTAAAAACTAATTCTTAAATTTGATTAGTATATATATTCTGGTAAACAACTACACAGAATGTACCTTTAAATTACCGATACTAAGAAAAAATTGTGTGCTGTGTGACCAGTCACACCAGATTACCTCCCCCCTCCCGAGATACTCCTCAGGATCCGCCACTGACTGTGCAGCTAGTTTTTTAAATAAGTTTTAATTTGATCAAAAATTGATAAAAAGATAATGTTTGTAAATTAAATAAATAGCCCGAAGAGTTTTCACATGTGAAAGGGAGAAAATTAAAAAAAAAAAAAAAAAAAAATTGAGGAAAGGAAATGAGTGAAGGAGGCAGGACGGGAAGAGGATGGTGTTTGAAACACGAGAATGGCAAGCAAAAAGTCAAGTTGAAAGTTACATTAGTTACTCCACCCCAAAAGAAAAGAAAAAAAAAAAAAAAAAAAAAAACTCACACAAACCCCACCCAAATAACGAATCAACGTCTTCTCTCTTCCTCTCTTTTTCTTTAAAATTAAACTCGATGAATCTTTTCTTTTTTTTTATTCCCTTTAGAGTAAAAAAATAAAGAATGTAGTTTAATTTTTATAAAAAAAAAAAGAAAATACTTTGCACCATGCCATGGGGGTTCGTTGAAATTTTCTTTTTTTTTATTTAAGAAAAACCCTCATGACCTAGTAAAGGGAGCATTCCCCCTAAGTGCTTCGTGCATGGAAGCGCGTACCGACCCCCCAATAACGGGATCTAACTCAATATCAAATCACTATTCGCTCAAATAAAAAATTATTATTATTATTTAAAAGTCCTATGGGGATCCCCGTTTATTTGTCCGAGGAGCTTTTATCCAATCTCTTCTATGCTAGGGAGGATGTCCTAGTTTGAGGAGGGTCTCCCTCAGCGCCTACTCCTTTCGAAGATTGCATCACTGAAAGGGAACCTTCTTTACGTCCCTTCCACAGGACGGGATGTCACAGCAACTCCCTCTCCTCGTAGAGTTGCCTGACGGCTATTGTGGTGAGATCCAATATTCCAATCCAGTGCCTGTTTGAGGATTTGTTTACATTTATAGAATATACATAAATGCAAAGAATACATAAATATCTCTCTATACATATCCTTCGGGAGAAATCGTAACTTTATATTTATAGGTTGAAATGAAAATATTTTTCCTGTAATCCCTAGAAGGTCCTCTTTAAGAAAATAAAAATGCATTTCAAAATTCCAACAGTAAGTTGCCTAAATAGAGAGTGACAGACAGGCAGACGGACATTATGGAATTATATATATATATATATATATATTCTGGAAGGTTTCCGCGACCGGATGTATGCGAAGATAAGTTTTCTCGGGTTGTGTCGCGTGTGATGTTGAGATTTACTCGACGTTTCGGCTCTCCTTTTGGAGCCATTTTCCAAAAGGAGAGCCGAAACGTCGAGTAAATCTCAACATCACACGCGACACAACCCGAGAAAACTTATCTTCGCATATATATATATATATATATATATATATATATATATATATATATATATAGATAATTAATTAACTTTTATTTTTTATGAGTTGTTTTAGAACCCATTGCTTTCCATTGGGAAAATTCAGCAATTTTTTTGATCCTTCCATTTGGGACGGGTATTTATCATAGACTTGTATCAAGGGCGGATCCAGAGGTGTTTCTCGGGGGGGGGGGGGGGTAATCTGATGTGACTCGTCGCACAGCACACTATTTTTTCTTAATTTCGGTAATTTAAAGGTGCATTCTGTACTTGTTTGTCAGAATATAAATACAAATCAAATTTTCTCGTAGGTGGTAATTACCCCCCCCCCCTCGTATCCGCCCTTGACTTGTATACATAACGTCTCAATAAATTTCAACGGGAAGTTGGGCGAAAAGAACGTGACAGAATTTTGCAATTATAATTAAATATACAAATAATACACTCGGTTATATGTTTCATGAAACATTTATATAATTTACTTAATGTTTCAACTCGAGCATAATTTTATATGAATATATATTTTTTTTTTAAGAGATTTATTTATGTAAAAATAATACAGTAATTCAAATATTCTGTATATGACTTTAGACGATTTTTTTTTTTTTTTCAAGGATTAAACTCTTTTTTTTTTTAATTTTTTTAAGGTGTTTTTCGGCATCTAAGGCCATTTAGACCTCATCCCTATTTAGTATTTCAAATGATTATTTAGCAATTCTTGCGGGATGCGAACCCGGGATCTCAGGGCACACGAATTATCAATTATTATAGACTACATTCCATCAGACAAATACCAACCTAAGAAACAATTTAATATTATCTCTGATCTCTGATAAAACGCTTCTTTTTTTTGTTGCAAGCCGAATGGGATCATGGAAAAGGAAAATTGATTTTCTTATTATATTTAGTCCTCTCTTTTTTTTTATCCCTTGTTTATCTTTTCTTTATATTAATCGAGAGAGGCTGATTATAAAAGTCACGTTTCTCACATCAAAAAAAAAAAAAAAAAGGAAAATTTTAGTTTTCGTTAATAAAATATTTAAACGAAATAATTCTGATCGGATTGGGGCTAGCTACCACCAGGTATATACATGACATAATACAATAAGCCGATTTAGATTGTATATCAGTTTAACAAAATACTAAATTTTAATTCCAATTTTATTTTTTAACAAATTATTATGTAATGAAAATTGTCAACCAGGGAGGGGGAGGTGGGGTTAACCCCTTGCCCCTCTTTTCACACCAAAGACTAAAAATCTGGTGTGTTGGTCGCACATCACACAACCTTCTCTTACCTTCCGTAATCGAAAGTTTTGTTCTGTGCTTATCACACCAGATTTTTTTATGTCGGCATACATTTAGTTCCGACAGTATTATAGTACATTCGAATTTCAAGATGTAAGATATAAAAGCATATAAATATAGGCCAGATATAGGCTAATAGTGTACCAGCTGTTAGATTAGCCTGCCATCTATTGCAAGAATGCTGAACTAATTTGATAGATGATTTTTAAATAAATCATCTAAGCTTATTTTAAAAATTTCTTAATTAATATGTGATTAATAATAACAATAAATTCATTTTTAAATTTAAAAAAAATTAAAAATTATTGGGACAGATTGTTTTTTTTGTATTTGCTTGATAACAAAAAAATTAATTACGATAATTTTTTTAATAAGTCATTAAAAAAATTATAGCTCGGTGTCCCAATAATCTCTTATGAATTTAATTCATTTAAAAAAAACCGCATTGAAAAATTCCTTATAATAGTCTAGTTTTTTTTTAAGTACGTTTAGAAGCCGCTGCTACAACCCCTTAACTACAACGATCTCGGTGGCTGTTCCTTTTCGCCTAGGCCTGTTATGATAAACATCACATAGATTCTTAGAGATGGCACCATCAGTTTTTTTTTTTTTTTTTATTAAAGTTGCAATCAAAAAAATTTATAGAATTAAATTTCTATTTGATTAGTCCTTGAAATAAATACATTAAAAAAAAAAATATTTTATTATCACTAGTCCTATTATAATGGAACTAAAAGATTTGCATTTTAATGAAATTTACAGTTCAATAAATAAATTTAATTATTAATTTTTAATAAATTATCTATATCAAATAGAATTCAAAGTAATTATATTAAAATAAAATTTCAGAGTTTAATCAAATAAAAAAAATAAAAATATTTTTGTATGTTATGTTATGAGATTATTTAATTACATTTTTTTTTTACTTTCTCTTACCTCTATATATGTTAATATATATAGAGAGAAAGTATTGGATGTCGAGATTTTAATGGATATACACGTTTTGAGGTCCCCTGAATCCAAAAAGGAGTTTTCACGACATGGTCTGTCTGTCTGTGTGTGTGTGTGTGTTCAATTTTAAACATGAAGGAGTTAAACACCCACCGGGACAATAAGCTTTTAATCAAAATCGGCCAAAAAGCACTTGTATTTTATTGATGTACTTTTTCACTTTTTTCGATTTTCTCAAAATTCGCTCCAACAATTTTGATTAAAATTCAAAAATCAATTATTTTTTAGATGCTCTTTTAAATGTATATTTTTTTTTGATGGAGGTATATAGCTGAGTGTTGATAATCAATTAGGTAGAATGAATGAGCAAGCAACTAGTTATATTTCAATTTTTTAACAAACCAGAGCAGACGTTTCGGTCACATATGGGACCATCTTCAGGGACAAGTTAATGTCTGAAAATACATATAATCCTTGCCAAGTTATATCGGGCATTCACAATTATACGTAGCTTAATCATGATAATGCCTGAGGATTATATGTATTTTCAGACATTAACCTGGCCCTGAAGATGGTCCCATATGTGACCGAAACATCGGCCCTGGTTTGATAGTAAATTGAAATATAACTAGCTGCTTGCTCATTCATTCTACTTAATTAAATGTATATTTTCATTTTGCTCTCAAAATTGTTTTAAGCACACTTTACTCTTGTACTTCATAGGAAAGATAGGAAAAATGGTTGTCATGGTAACAAAATATAAATATTTTCCCATGTTTATAAATTTTACATCTTGAATTTTCGATCACCCCGGGGGAATTTTTATCGGGCCGTGAAAATCATTTTACCTTTTTTTTTTAGAGACACTAAATTTTTGCCGTCCCGCGGAACATTTTTCTTTTGTGGAACATAAGTTTTCCACCCTACAAGGAAAAAATGTTTTTTTTTTCGCGCTGCGGGGCCAATCGAGCATTTCGAGGGGGGGGGGGGGCAAGTCCCGCTGATGTCCGTATATCCCTATGTAAGTATACATGTATGTATTTGGAAAATTTCGGAGGGGCCTCCTCAGCCCCCCTCCTTATATATCCCCCTGGTCTGTATTGTTATTTTTTTGCTACAAATTCTATTTATTTTTAAAGACGAAATGAAACAAGACTTCTATTGGCCCGAATTATTTATTTTTCCTCTGTCGACGTTTCATCATAATGTAGGTGCTGAAGATGGGTGACGTTTAGTCCCCGAAACGTCGACAGAGGAAAAATAAATAATTCGGGCCGATAGAAGTCTTGTTTCATTTCGTTTTTAATCTGTATTACGGCCTTCCTCCACATTGTCTCTATTTATTTTTGTTTCCCCGCACACGAATTTGTTGCTCATATGCGGCACAAATCGCCTTTCGAATATAAATAAATAAATAAATCTACTTTGAAATGAGAAGGATCAATGTCGGACTTAAATTGGGGAGATGGGTAAAGGGGAAGGAGGTTATTTCGCCAAGGGAGCAGTATGAGCAATATAAGCCCTTGTCTTCAGCTATATTATGCATGGGAATTAATCTAGGTAGAAAAATGGCGAGGGTCCAAAGTTTGTTACCTAAAAGACGCATTCATTTTAAGGGACTAGGGGAGCGAAGTGGTTACGCATGTTTTTCCCGCTAAGATGGCGTTGTGTGTCATAAAAAGTATGCCCAAAAAATCAAGGAATTCAAAAATTTGCCAAGAGATGTCAGAATGGTAGCTAATAATATTTAATGCATTTGGTTGATTTTCATTGATCTTTTAATAATAAATACTTTATAAATGTTATTATATATTATGTATCTTTTATAAAAGCATAAAAATATATAAATATAGGCCAAAAGGGGATCAGCTGTTAGACTAGCCTGCCATCTATTGCAAGAATGCTGAACTAATTTGACAGATGATTTTTAAATAAATCATCTAAGCTTATTTTAAACATTTCTTAATTAATATGTGATTAATAATAACAATAAATTCATTTTTAAATTTAAAAAAAATTAAAGATTATTGGGACAGATCGTTTTTTTTTTTTTGTATTTGCTTGATAACAAAAAAATTAATTACGATAATTTTTTAATAAGTCATTAAAAAAAATTATAGTTCGATGTCCCAATAATCTCTTATGAATTTAATTCATTTAAAAAAAAACCGCATTGAAAAATCCCTTATAATAGTCTAGTTTTTTTTTAAGTACGTTTAGACGTCGCTCCTGAACCCCCTTAAGGACACGAGATGGCAGGCCAAGCTGTTCTTTTTTTTTTTCTTTGACCCCACATAAATATTCCACATTTTATTTTGATATTATGTTATTTACATACATCAAATTGTACGTAATAATAAAACAATCAGGAGACTTTTATTAAAAACATTTCTTTTAAAGTTTTTTTGCTCTTTGGTTTTGAAGAGGAATATTTTTCTTTTTTTTTTTTTCTTTATGAGTTCTTTTGCGTAGTTGAAAGCCGCCGCCGTTCCGGTGAGAGAGATAAATGTGCAATTTATCCTTTCTTAAGGAAAAGAAAACAAGAGGAGAAATTTTTCATCTTTTCTTGCTTTTCTTTTCTTTCTTTCAAAAGGGCGCTTATAGCAATCAGTAAAGGACCGTCTTTCTCACTAATCATGAGAGGGGAGGGGTTTGTTGCACCTGTCCTCGTCATCATTAGCATTTTAAGAGCCGACTAATCCATTCAAGGCGTTATTTTTAGCACAAATTAATTAATATTATTAATAAATAGTCCGTCAGAAATAAACTTTGATCACATATTTGTAAGTATTTACACGCAAAGGATGAAACAGCGAACAACACAAAATATCTCAGGAACTAAAAAAGCTACAAGGTTGAAATTTTATAATTAAGTTACTCACTCTCCCAAGAGGTGAAAATAAGCTTTTCAACAAAATAGGCCAAAATGTACTAGTACTTTACTGATGTACTTTTTTAGTTTTTTTCGATTTTCTCAAAATTTGCTTCAAAGATTTTGTTTAAAATTCATAAATAAACTATTTTTTAGATACTCTTTAAAAAGTATATCAGTGAAACTTTTCGTGGAAATTGTTTGAAGTACACTTTACTGATGTACTTTTTCAGTTTTTTTCGATTTTCTCAAAATTCGCTGCAACGATTTTGCATAAAATTCATAAATGAAATATTTTTTAGATGCTCTTTAAAAAGTATATCAGTAAAATTTTTCGTGGAAATCGTTTCAAGTACACTTTATTGATGTGGAAGCATTCGTAGCTCAGCGCTATCTATGAATCGGGTGGTCAAGTTTGGAACTAAGGTGCTATGGGAAACTAAAGATATCTCGACACAAAAAAATCTGGTGTTTCATGCACAGAACACAATTGTCTTTTGCCAAAGGGTAAGAGGGACTATATGTCACCCATCCCCATCTTCAGGACCTTAAAATACAACATATTTTTATATGTTTAAATACTCGTAAACTTAAGGTTGTTTTACGACAATTGTAAGTGTACTTTTTCTTCTTTTTTTTTCTTTTCTTTTTGTGTATTTTCATACTTAAAGTTTATTTAAATATATAAAGTTATGTTGTATTTTAAGGTCCTGAGGACGAGTGACGTATAGTCCCCGAAACTTAGACATAGAATAGAATAGAATAGAATAAGTTTTTATTATAGCTCTCAGGACTACTTGTCCTGTTATGAGCCTGACAAATAATTTTACAGATTTTTCATTTTTTCTTTTTTTTTTTTTTTTTTTTACAGTGCTCTCTTTTATAGCAATACAGAGTTATATAAACATTATACAGAATAATCTATTAATTATTTCAATACATTTTAGACTTTTCAATTATATATTTAGTCACCTTCACTTTATATCCATTACTCAACCAATCACATCCCGATGCGCGGAAAGCAGAAACTGTGATGTACCAGTACCAATCTATTGGTTGTCCAGTAGATGGCATCTGAGGGCATGTTTGAAGGAGTTTTCACTCTTCATACGTTTTATATGGCCAGGGATGGAATTCCAAAGTCTCACGGACTCAGCAGTAAAGGATTTGGTGAACAAGGACGTTCGATGGATGGGCATTTGAAGTTCGAGTCCTTTATCTCTCAATTTTCTATCATGTATAGTTTTTTTAAAATTAAATAATTCATATATATATTCAGGCTCTTTCGTGTTGAATAATTTAGACAGAAATGCACCCAAGAAATAGTACCTTCTATTGCCCAATCTCAACCAGTTTAGTTTTTTATAGTAGGGTGAGATATGGTCAGATAAAGGAATATCATATATAAACCTTATGCAAGCATTGAGCAATTTATCCAGCTTACTGCCAAGTTCTCCAGACAAGCCTATATATACTAAACAGCAATAGTCAAATATAGGGAATATTAATGTTTTTACTAACTGGATTCTGGTTGAGACTGGGAATATTCCCGCCGTCCGCCTAAACTGAGAGAGATGTCCAAACACCCTGTTCGAAATGAAGCTAGTATGTTCTCTCCAGCTAAGCGTGGGGCCAAAAACCATCCCCAGATTTTTGAGTTTTTTCTCGTATTCTATAATTTTCTCGTTAACTCGGATAGGAGGCATGGTCATACCCTCTAATCTATTCAAATAAACAGAGCCACCCAAGATCATTGCCTTCGTTTTACTCTGATTTATCTGCAGTCCGTTAGATTGTGCCCATCTACATATAACCTCTATATCCTGATTTAATTCAACGATACCCGTGAATATATCTTGAGGTTTTATGTTGGCAAATATTTGGAGATCATCAGCGTAGAATTGGTGTTGACAATGTTTTAGCTTTGGAAAATCACTGATGAAGATGGCAAACAATAAGGGAGCAAGGACACTTCCCTGGGGAACTCCCTGACTTATGGGTAACTCGTTTGAATATTGACCATCAGGCCCTACCACTATTTGGGCTCTCCCCGTGAGGTAGGAGCCAAACCACAGGACCACGCCAGGAGAGAAACCCAAAAGTGACATCTTTTTTAACAGAAGGGAGTGGTCTACAGAGTCGAAGGCTTTTTTCATGTCAAACAAGACAAGGGCCACCAACATCCTACTGTCCACTGCCTGCTTAATACTCTCAGTAACCCTAAGAAGAGCCGTCTGGGTACTGTGGTTTTTCCTAAAACCCGCCTGGTATTTATCTAGTAGATTCCTAGATTCTAAAAAGTAACTAACTTGGTTATACACCTCGCGTTCAAGAATCTTAGACAGGGTGCATATAAGAGAGATGGGCCTGAAATCCTCTATACTGGCGGGGTTAGGTTTTTTAGGAATTGGCCGTATAAGTACCGTCTTCCAGACAGAGGGAAAATGTGAGGACTGCAATGATAGCTCAAATATATCTGCTACTATTGGTAAGATGTGAGGGAGTGAGAGTTTATAAAATTTTACTGACATTTTGTCTATCCCGGCTGCGTTTGAATTTGTTCTAGCAAAATGAAGAATTATGTTTTCTAAAGTTACATTTGAGAAGAAGAAATTAGTATCATTGAAAGGTACATCATTTAAAAAATTATAATTATCTGTATGGGTTAGAGGAGACATGAAATTGGTTGATTTTGTATCAAGGGTGAAATGTTTGTTGACTGTGTTCAGGTCAAAAAGCAAAGGGGTTTCCTCACGAGGTGCACCACCGACATTAATACTTCTTAAGATTTTCCAAAGGGACTTAGAGTCCCTGGTATTGTTAAAAAGGTTTCTGTAGTAAAGGTTTTTGGAATTTATAATCATCTGGGATACTTTATTACGTAGTTTTTTAAATTCATTAAATAAATGAGGGATTTTCCTTTTTATTGCCTTATTTCTAATCTTATCTCTTTGAATCATGAGTTCTTTGATTTCTTTACTTAACCAGGGGGCTGGGGGTTTCTTGGCTACAAATTTCTTTATGGGCGCATGCCTGTCTATACATTCAAGAATCATCCTGTTTAATATTTCGATTTTAAGATTAATATTTGGTTCTGATTTAATACTTTCAAAATTCATACTTCCCAGTTCCTTAATATACTCCTCGCTTTTAAAATTTTTAAAATCCCTATAGATTATAGTTTTTGGGGAGGATTTTGGATTTGGAATGTCTAGATATAAGTAGATAAGGTCATGTGCAGATAGAAACGGGACTGAAATTTGACCATGTTTTAAAATTCGATCTTTTACATGTTGGTTAACAATCATTAAATCAATCCACGTTCCCCCCATCGAGACGTGATGAGTTGGTTGTAGATGAATATTAGACAAATTAAGAGAATAGAATAAGTCGCTCAAATACAATTTATCAGGTGAATCCTTAGTGAAATCCACATTGAAATCACCCATAATGACCACATTATTGTATAATGGAATATATTGGTATAGTAGATTTTCCAAATCCTGAAAGAACCCCACTCTGGGGGGACGATACACAACCACTAGAAATATTTTACAATTCTTAGTAGAGATCTCCACGGCCATAAACTCGACAGATGAGCTATTAAATGTTCTAGAGTCAGTCAACACGCGACAAGCCATGTTGTCCCTGGTATAAATGGCCACCCCGCCACCGGCCCTTCCATCTCTATCTGTACGAAAAAGATTAAAATTTCTCAAAGAAACCGAATATGATGGGACAAGCGGCCTGAGCCAAGATTCAGAAACACAGATTAAATCAAAGTTATTATTTTCAAAAAAAATTCTAAACTCATCGTAGTGAGCGCGTATGGACTGTGCATTCACATGACATATGCCCAGTTCATTCATTTAAGATATGTATAATAAATAACAACAGCATCACCGTCGAGAACATGGCCATGAATACCGCACGCATGCAGCCCATGCGAATCTTTATTGGTATACGTAAAGCAAAGCCCAATAAGAAAGACTCGAAGGGTAGGACAACTTTTGAGATATAATAAACATTAAAAAAAAAAAGAAAAACATAAGCAAATATTACAAAGGTAGTTGATTTTGTAATTAGCTGACTGCGAGTTGGTATTTTCTCCCCCCCTACATTCCCTTTTTTTTAATTCTAATGAGAATAATTTATTCCCACTTTTAATTTTTTCATTAAAAAATAATATAGATATAAACATTATGAATTCAATGACATTAATAAAATATTTCACAGAAAAAAGCAATAGAAAAAGTAACAGAGAGGTACACACCAAGAAAAAGAAATGCATACAAGTAGTATAAAAGAAAGGCATCTTTATAATCATTCGTTTACAGATACCTTTTAAAAAAATTTCAATAAATAGATTTGAATAAGTTCTTAGGCAAGGGATTAATAAAAACATTCCCATTATATTTTTATAGAACAAAATAATTATTTTCAGGATATAATTAATGCATATATAGATTTTATCACGCATTAATATAAAGTTTTTTATTTCATCATGTTTTTTAATTGATAAGTACATTAAGGAAAATATTAAGAGCAAAGCAAAGAGGTGCATAGTTGTTTTTTTACACTCATGACTATTTAATAAGTTCAATATCCGATTCGCTTCTGATTTGAAAATATCTAGAGTCCTCGTTTACCTTAGCTAAGATTCTGCCATTTTTCACCCAAAGGTACTTGAAGCTATCAGGTTTCGCTTCATTAACTTTAAATTTAGCCGCTCTAGCAAGGGATAGGAGTCTACGATTCTCTGAGCACAGTCTCTCATTTATATACACCCTATTGCCATACATCTGGAAGTCCCTCTTGACCCTTCTACCCTCCAAAACTTTCTCCCTGTCCGCATTTTTAACAAATTTAACAGCGATACCTCGATTTTTCAGGTGCTTAGCTCCAACACGATAACAGGTGTCGATCTTCTCAGGAGATAATTCAAGACCCAGGCCTCTTCCAATTTCGCCCAGCACAGCATGTAAATTTTCTCCCTTGTTTTCAGGTACTCCCACGATGTCCAGTGAGTTGGCTAGCGCGTCCTGCTCCAGTTGAGTGATTCGACCCCGAAGTTTCAGATTTTCGTTTATTAGAGTGGCATTCGCTGTCTTTATTGTGTCAATTTCTTCCAGTGCATCCCTCAGCTTAGCCGTCAGGTCCTCCATTGAGTTCTTTTGATCATCGAGTTTGTTGTGTATGTCGTTTAGAGATTTTTTTGTCTCTTTATTTTCATCAATAATTTGTTGTAGCATCTTGTTGGTTCTTGTTGACTCCTGTACTGCGCATGAGCTGCAATTCCATGTATCAACATCAATTTTTGTGATGTCAATCGTTTCATCTAGGCATTCGTGATGAAAAGCTTTCATGCATTCAACACAGGAGACGTGATTGTTAGGTTTTGTTGTCTTTCCGCAAATAATACACTTAGGCATTGTTGAGCAGTAGAAAGAAATGTAGTTTGAACTTTAAAGAGATGGATAGTTATAGAGTAAACGGAGCGATTAGTTTATGCGTCCGCTCTTGATGGCGGTTCGAATAGAATAGACATACTGTAATTGTTTACCCGAATTAAGTCTTTTTTTTCTTCATCTTCCTGTGAATTAAACGACCTTCCTCCACACGATTAAATATGTATATTGTATGAAACGAAGTGTTTAAAAATTGGGGCATATGATTAAGTAAAAATAGGCCCTAGCCAGCTGGGGAGAGGTTCAGGGTGCGAAGATCCTCAGATAGGAAAGTCAACCAATGGGATGGGTGTATATAATATTATCTCACACTGCTGGGGCGTATATATAGAAATTTTTCGGGGGTGGTGGGGATCCGAACTTGAAATTTTTCCGCGTAGCGAAAAAATAAATTTTTTTTTTGCGTAACTAAAGTTTACCGCCCTGCGGAACATATTTTTTCCCCGTCCATGAAAACCATTTTACCTTTTTTTTTTAGGGGGACGAAATTTTTTTTTTGCTGTGCGGCAAATTTTGTTTGCGGAACAAAATTTTCGAACCCTGCAGAAAATTTTTTCCCCCCTACGGGAAATTATAGATATTGCCTATACCCCATGTATATACCAGGTATGTATATTCATTTTAAAGATTTCGGGGTGGGGGGGGGCTTATATACTCCCCCTATCTCACTGTACTCTATATTCAAGTGATATAAAGAGATCCCAAGACGTGGATGACGTCACTGAGCCTTGGTAAAGTAAAAAGTTCTATGGATAAGTAAAAGAATTAAGGTTTTCTTTCTTCCTTCTTAAAATCCTTCTTTTCTCTTTCGCTTTGCTATTGCTCTTTTTTTTTTTACTCAAATGCAATGAGTAACAGTGGACTTAATCACTTTGACTTTTGTATGCCATTTAAATAAAAAAACTTTTTTAATCCTCAATTTTTTTTTTATATATTATATAATTTTTAAAGTTTGAAACATTATTATTTTTTTATTTTTTTTTTACCTTTGCATTCAAGCAAATAATATAACAGGAAATTTGCATTTAGAATAAAGAGAGAGAGAAAATAAATAAATAAATATCGAAATTTATTCTACCTTTTAACAATACATATTTTTTGACCTCTTTTTTTTTTTAAATTAGTATAGCATTTATGAACGGAAAATATTCAAATGGGAAAATTAACAAACACTCTTTACGAATTGACTTTGTTTTGACTGTTTTTGTAAAACAACCATTTAGAAATGTATTTTTTTTTTTTTTTTTTTTTTTATTAAGGTTGAATGGAAATATATGGTAAAAAAAATCTGGTCTGAATAAGATCACATCACACAACATTAGAGTTAAAATGAGAAAATAAAAAGGTATGCTTTTATTTCCGGACGTATTGGGTTATAAATTTATTGATTTGATTTTATAGGCAAATATTTCGGAAATTCTCAATGGCATAAATCATAATTCTTACATTACTGTCAAGTTATCAACTTAATATTCTAAGAGCGCATGAAAGATCTCTTATTTTGAGAGAAAAAGACTATTATTTTTAGCTAAATAATAAGAAAAAAAGTCGCTATTAATTATATGAATACGTGAAAGTAAATGAAATTAAGATAAGAAGACAAAGTCTTTAGAATTTAAATATTAATACAGTGGAACAACCAGGATTTGCTCCTGGGGGGGGGTTAGACTAGCTGCGCCGCCCCTCATTGGCGGACGGAGCGCCTAGACGGGAGTCTGTTCCCCTTCCCCCCCCCCCCCCATCCTCCAACTTGCTCGTGCGCGCCGGCATCGGACCTTCGCCTTATTTTCTTTATTTCCCCTTTTAGCCAGGGGCGTATATAGAAATTTTTTTTCGGGGGGGGGGGGGGCTGATCTCAAAAATTTGTCTGCAAAAAAATTTTTTTTTTCGCGGAACCAAAGTTTTCCGCCCTACGGAACATTCCCTCTTTTGCGGAACCAAAATTTTTTCCCGTCCGTAAAAATATTTTACTTTTTTTTTAGAGACTCAATATTTTAACCACCCGCGGAACCAAATTTTTTTCCCATGCGCAGCCCGCGGAACATTTCCTCTTTTGGGGAAACCGAAATGATTATATTTTTTACTTTTCTATTTGTAATATATATTTTGAATTTTTTTTCCTCTCTTGGGGGGGTTAAAACCCTAAATCCCCCCCCCCTGGTTGCGCCAGTGATTAATAAAAATAAAAATAAATTTTTAAGAAAAATAAGAAGAGTTCCGGGATGACCGAACTGGAGTTATTGAAAATTTGTCTTTGAAAGGCCCCGGGATTCAGGGAAATACGGTATTTTTGTGTATGGAGGAGGGGGATATTTAAAAATGAGTTCGCTCCCCCCTCCCCCCCTCCGAAAAATTCAATATACACCTCTGGTACAAAATGTATATAGGTCCCCTCTTCTAGTGACGCCCCAGGCCCCCAACTGTCTCGGTACGCCTCTGTTTAACCATGATAATATCCTCACTGGGATTGATATGAAAAAATTTGGTGTGTGTAGGAAAATTAGATTTCTAATCATCACCTATTAATTTTATCCAATTATAACCGCCTAACAAAAAACAAACAAAATTAAAATATACCTTTACAATATATAAAGCAAATTCATTTTAAGTAAACATGAATTATAAATTGTCGAGTATTAAAAATAGGAAAGGCACTTTGATATCATCTCAGATTGAGGGATTGACGGAAGCACACCAAGCGGCGAGAGTTCGAACTAACTAAGAACGATGCTTGTTGTATGATTTGATTCTCTTATGCACGTGACATTCAAGTTCCAAGAATACCTTGCTTCCAAGAATTGTTAGAAATCTATTTTATTAACGAATTATTAAAATGATATGACATTTATAAAATAAAAAATAAGAAATAGGATTTTTATCAAATGCAAATTTATATGGTAGAAAATTTTAAGATACACAATTTTACATGAGAATAGAGAGAGAGAGAGAATAATTAAATATAAATACCATTAAATAATAATTCTGAGTCGACCCCGCAGTGTGAGAATAAGATGAAGAAGATGACGACCATTAAAATTAATAATCCATTATCCAAGAGCACTAATTAAAACACTGATGAACACAAATAATCACAAAATAAAAAAAAAACTTTTAATAAAAAACACGAATATGAAGTGAATGAAGGGCGCGCGAAAAGCGAACTGACTCTTGATAGATGGCTCCCCTTTCTCCTTTAAAAATAGGAAGGGGGGGGAATTCAAAAAAAGTAGGGGAGATTGAGATGGCGCGTAGTATGAAAGCATTTTTTAAAATCTGGTGTGATGTTGCACAGCACACAATTTTTTTTTGCTTCGATAATTGGAAGTAGTGCTAGTACATTAGAATCAGGGAGATATTAGAATTCATATGTAAAATTTATAAACATCAGACAAAAACGGAGAAATTTAGATTAAAAAAAAATTTATCTTTGAGAGGCCCCGGGCTATCGGGGCTTCAGATTATTTGTATTTTAAAAATATTTTTGTTTATGGAGGAGGGGGATATTTAAAAATGAGTTTTTTTTTTAATTTTATTTAATTAAGGTTTTTGTCGGCATCGAAGGCCATTTAGACCCGGTTTCTATTTATTTAAATTGATTTGTAGCAAATCCTAAATTTTGTCGCCTGTGACTGGATGCGAACCCGCGACCCTTGGTACAAAAGGCCAGCACTCTAACTCCTACACAGTGCCGGATTTACCACTAGGCCGACTAGGCCGCAGGCTAGAGGGGGCCGCAAACGTCAGTATTTTTTTTTTTTTTTTTTAATTATATATTCAAAGAAAATATATTTTTCCCGGTTCGACTTCTCTGCTACACTTCATGGGCAGGGCTACACTTCGTAAATTATACCATAGCAAATTTCATCACATTTTAAGGACTGAAATAGCGTTAAAATCAATCTCCTGGTACCTAGTTTTAAAAAATTTTCCGGACGCCCCCCCCCCCCCGTTAGGAAGGGGGCCGCACAGGTAATTTGGCCAAGGGCCTCTAGTTTTGTAAATCCGGCACTGCCCCTGCAAACACCTATCTATCATGATTGGTTAAAATGTCCAAAGTCTATTGGTGCAATTTTGGCAATCATTTGAAAATGGTCAAATTTTTTAATTTTTCTTCGCACTTAATCTGTCCCCAAAAAGGGGCCTTAATACTTGAAGTTTTGAAAATTTTTTTTTAATAACTAAAAGATATTACAAAAAAATTGACATTTGTTTAATCAAAATCGATTGACTGGTCTCTGAGATATCGGCCTTTGAATATAGGGCGAAAATGACCCTTTTTGAGCATTCTAATGTCGTTTTCTCTGAACCAGGATCTCTTTGAGGGCTGGAGATTGTCACATAATCTTACTTTTTAAGGTACTACAACATACTAAAATCTACGAACAATCCACGACCCCTCCCGACAAAAGTGGTCGAAAAGTAAAAAAATTGCCTATATATATATATATATATATATATATATATTCTAGGAGGTTTCCGTTTCACTTCGACTATCAACACGCAAACCGACACCACACAACCCAACACATCTCAAAGGCAATCACAATCCTCGGAAACATCCCGCGATACTTGGGAAAAAGGCAGATTGAAGCCCTGTAGTCAACCTAAACCGAACACAAACTACAGCCTTCCTCCAGCTCTCAGAGACCAACCCACGCCTCTGAGGCATCCACCAAATTGACCTGGGGACCAGCAAGACTGCGACCCCGAAAACAAACCACCTCAACAATTCCCCCTAATCCCATACTCTTGAAAATGGCTCCAAAAGGAGAGCCGAAACGTCGAATAAATCTCAACATCACACGCTACTTAACCCGAGAAAACTTATCTTGGCATATATATATATATATATTGATGTAATAACTTTATTATTTTACCATTTTCTTCCAAAACCTTGGGGGGTAGGAGGCAAATGCCCCCTTTATCCCCCCCCCCCCCAATGAAGTCCCTGGTCATTAACGATTCCGGAATCGAGAAGAATATATCAAGGCTTTTTAATTGGCTGAACCTATAGGCTCTTTACAGACACCAAATCCTATTTATAACCCTTTCAAACATATTACTTCTCGAAATTCTCCGTACTCTATCTAAATCTATAAAAAAATTAGACTATTTCTAGTGTTTATCTTTAGTACATGATAAACATGTGAAAAAGACGTTGCAAGTTTTATCAATAATTTATGATGATATATATATTAATAAAAGGGGCGTATAAATATTTGTTTGACATACATAAAAATATATGTGTATGTGGGTTATGAATCATTTTTTGTAACATTTTCGGGTATTATGAGAGGAAACTGGGACGAAGCGAAGTCACTGCAAAGGATTTAGTATTTATTTATTAAACACCTTTTATCAATTTTCAGTCTTTTCGGTGTAGGGTTGTAAGCTCCCTAAAATTTGACACCTGGGATGGGGCGCACTCTTCAACCGCCCTCCTTAACAGGCCTTGCATGTATACTTTTCGACGTTAATAAACATATAATGATTAACAATTTCAATTTTTAAAATTTTTTTGAGCCTCTTCTTTTGGGGACCCGTGAACTGTCGTCCTCTTTTAAGTGAGCAAATCTCATTTCAAAAAATTCTAATAGTATAAGTGTATAGAGTTGTTATATTAAAGGAATTTCACCCCCCCCCTCCATCCATCCATCCCAATTTTATATACTTTAAAATTCATTCATTGATGGGAGTGCAATTACCAGAAACGTCAAAAACCCTAGGAAAAAACTGAGCCTTGCCTATCTACATGTTTTTTATACAAACAAACAATAGCATCTCGAGATAATTTACATCTACTATATTCACAAATAAAATTTTTTTTAAATTAATTTTCAATTTAATATTATGAAAAGAAAATGTAAAATTTCCTTTGAAATCAAACGCCATGATAAAATTTAAACTGACCTCTTTTCGCCATTTTTTTATTTCTTTGTATTGTGCTGCCATCTGAGATTATTTTTAACTTTTAGAATAAATGGCAAAAAGATTTAAATTTATTAAAATTACAACATTTTTTTTTTTTTAATATTATTTATAATAAAAAATTCAATCAATTAATATTTCAAAATTTTTAAATGTAAACATATATTTTTTTTTGAAATAAGAAAATAATACAATAAAAAAATAATATAAAATATTTTTTAATTTAGTTTTACATTATAAATAATATTGTGTAAATTTAGGAATAATATATTTAAAATTTTTAAGAATAAAAAACTACCTAGAAAGTATTTATTTAATAATTAATAAAATGTTATAAATTTAATTTTCAAATTTCCCACAAATGAAGTTAGCAACGCTTTTAAAACTCATCTTACCGCCATATTGTTTATTATTTGTAATGTGTGAAAAATTCGCTATTTTTTTAATGTGTTGTTCGGATAACGTGTTGTGAATTTCGGATATTATTTTATAATTTTTGTTTTGTTATTAATTCGGAAATGTTTTTTTTTTAATCTTGTTTTTCCCATGTTAAATTTAATCGAACCTTTTGACTAAGTTTGTTTCAAATATAACTGTATTGATTCTACATTAAAACTAGGTTACTCCGGTGACATTCAAAGAAATTTTATAACATTTCGTTTATATTCTTTGATCACTCTTTAATATTCATTTTATTAAATAACAATCGTGAATTTAAAATGAATATTTAGATCGTGTGTGTTGTGTATTTCGTAATTGAAGTGATTAACCCTTATATATATACATTCATATCCATATACATCTGATTTAATAAAACAAATTTTTTTATTAAGAGTGTTATTTCAAGAAAGTGAAAAAGTGTTAAATATCAAGTGAAGTAATATTTTCTCTTTATTTATTAGATTTGAGTGTTTTTTGTTTTGTGAATAAATCAAGTGTTTATAAGTGAGTGATACTTCAATCGTGCCTCAACATCCAACATCAACTAGCCTTCATTCATCTCTACTTGGTCTTCAAATAGATAAGTCCCAGCGATTTATTTTTTTATTATTTAATTAAATTTCTTTTTCAGAAATTGTCATATACTGGATCAATTGTAGGTGAATAACCTCTATTTTGTCAAACACAACATTTATATTCTTTGCCTTTTTATTTGATTTTCTTTTTGTTCCATAAGCATTTTAGGTTTAAAATAAATAAAAGCCCTTATTTTGGTGGGTTTTTAATTTAAAAAACAATAATTATTATTTAAAATAAAATTTTCATAGATATATATATATATTGAAATTTAATCAATAACAAGATATAGAAAAAATTTTCAATCACAAAAAATAGTTTATTTACAATGATGAGTGTTTTTACTTTCTCTTAACCATATGTTAATATATATAGAGAATTGGTTTCAATTCCTTTCAACTCATACTACAATATACTCTTGTACCATTTTGAAAAGCTAAAAAAGTCTTAATAATAAAATAATAATAATAAAGGCCCTAATAATTTATATTAAAAATTAATCCTTGATCCCTTCTGTTGACATAATCTTAGGAAAATATATATATATTTATTAAGTTGAAAATAATCAATGAAAAAATATTTATTTAAAAATATAAAATTTAAAACTTGTAAGAAACTATGTATTATTATAATTTAATCTTTCTTTGTCTAATTAAGTAAATTTAAATTTTTGAAATTCACCGAATTAAAAATTCGTAGAGGGTATTTGTCTTTAAAAGATGTTAAAAGCTCAATAAAAAAGACAGCGCCAAATATCCAGTGGCAGTCCCAGGATTTTTTAAGGGGTGAAGGGGAGAAACTTTTTGTTTAGGAAAGGGCGGAGAAACAGTTGCCCTAGGAGTTTGCTCAACTGATTATTTTATTGTTTTTATAGAAGAAGATGGAAATTTCTTATTTTTATATTTATTGAAATTATATTCAAAATTTGAACCATAAAAGTTACTCTAATAAAAAAAATATTGAAAAATTGTATGATTCAAATATAGAAGAGAATTTCAATAAATATTTCTATCTTATTTTATAAAAACAATGAAATAATCACATGAGAAAATGAATTGGCGTGCTTTACTACCCCCACCATCCTTCCAAATCCAAACAATTTTGGGATTTCATTAAACACATTTTAAAATTTTGGTGGGGTATGTAATGCCTCTCTCAATACATGTGGGGTTCAAAAAAATTTAATGGCTATATAAAATATAAAGACCTTGAAGTTCCCTGGGCCCGAAATCATGTCTTGTGCACAGTAGGTAACAGTAAGTTCCCTGTGGAAATAACGGAGGAAGAAAAATTTTCTTTTTAATTGACTTTATTCCCAAAAAACAAAGCAACATATATGGCGGTATTAAAATTACCGGTATATAAACTATAAGCGGATTTTGTGAAGTGAATAAACTTTTTGTCAAAGATAAATAAAGTCAATATTTTAGTGTGTATAATACTATGGAAATATCAATCTAAAGTGTAAAAATTTACTATTAAGAAACTCTAAACTATTAGACGTTCAGTCTGGCATCAATTCAGTCGATGACCTTGACCGAAAATGATATGATTACCAAGAATGAGGGAAGTAATTATACGATCAGTCTGATGCTAATTCACACCAGACTGGAGGAATTTTCTTTTATAACTTCAAAATGACATATATATATATATCTAGACCAGTGATTTCCAGACTTTATTTTACAACGCCCCTTAGAAAACAAACAGTCAAACGTGCCATTTTTTGACCACAACCTCTCAAGTATGAGACCTTGAAGAAGAAGAATATAATTCCTTGGAAATGTCAGTCGAAGGGGAGAGAATCAACTTTTACTATAAATTATTAGAACTGAAATATCATTTTTTGAATTATTACAAAATAATAGCAGTTTGGGAAGATTAATTGTTGAATCACAAAACACTCTTCATTGATCAAAGCAACAACATTGTCAATATGTTTCTGATATTATATATTTATTTAATAATAATTTGTTTAGTGAGGTACAATTTTAAGCATTCCTCTTTTTCCATGTGATTATTTAATTGTTTTTTTTTTTAATGAAAAATCTTGAATGGAAACTCTTTTTATTAAATCAAGAAGAGGATTCAATCATTTTTTAATAAAAACAATGAAATAATCACATCGGAAAAGCATAGAGGTCTCTTAATTTTGCATTTCACGGCTCTTTGCTCATCATTATGTTCAGTGAGGGTCAATATTAAGTTCCACCCATGCGTTTTCTACTTGTGATTATTTCATCGTTTTTACAAAAGAAAATGAAAATCTTTATTAGAAATTTTCTAGGTTTGAATCATTGAAAATTTCCATTAAAAAATATATAATATTTTTTTAAAAACAATGAAATAATCACAAGTAGAAAACGTATGGGTGGGACTTAATATTGTCCCTCACTGCACATTTAACACAATATAACACAAGTTTGAGAAAATGTGCGATTACAAGCGACACTAGAATGCTACATTAAATTAAATTAAATTACAAATTGAAAAAAAATTTTTGCAAAACTTTAATCCTTCGATTTCTTTTCTAATATTACTATTTTTTTCAGTTATAAAAATGCTCGAATCATTTATTGACTGGGAATAATTAGTTGATATTCTCTCTGCTTATAGAATCTCCCATGTTTATATATATATATGAATGTTTTCATGGAAAAACGATCAAAATATTCTATTTTTTAATTAAGTTAAAATTTAAATAAATATATGGTAGAAGAATTAGCCATCAATCCGGAATAGTGTGTCCGGTACAATTTTTCCCGTCCCTATTCGCGTCTGAAGTGCCAATTTTTTTAAATATCTCCGTAATTCAATTCAGAATTGTCAATTTTTTTGGGGAACAGATGAAAGGTACTCTTTAAAAGTAAAGTAGAAACTTCTTAACTTCTGTCAGAGTTATAGAAAGCAAATATTTTATATATTGTATCTATTTACTCACCGACCAGAAGGCATTTGGACAATTGATGTTAGTGAATTTACAATAGAAAATTATCCATTTACCTTCAGGTCGATTAGTTTATAGATAAATAAATTATTTTCCTTTTCTGACTTGATAGAATTGATCAAACGTGTGGGGGCGTTCACAAACATAATTTTATATATACAACTTTTGACATCGAATATATAAATTCCAAAATAATAGTGATTATTTTCTCATTAGAAGTTTCATCCCACCTCTCAAATAGTACAAAATAATTTTTGGCATGTTCACCATAGCCTAAAAAAAAGAATTTATTTCAATATTTAATTATATAAACACCATTGTTATAAATTATCATTTTTTTTTTATAATAATTGAAAAACATTTGATTAATTATTAACATTTAATAAAAAGAATTTATGCAAATCAATTATTAATAATAGTCAATCAAAGATAACAAAGTCATTTTAACTTAATTATTTTTAAAGAAAATATATTATGTGAAATAGCCTATAGTATTTAAAATCACTTTTTACAGAACTTTCTTCCTTCTTCAAAGAATGTAAAATGACATAAACCTAATTTTATTTTATTATTTAAAAAAACATTTAACAACAAACAACTTTAAATTAAAATTAAAAAAATTTCATATTAATTATTAATATAATAATTAAAATATTTTTCACTGATTTAATATTTATAAAAAAAAAATCCATTCAGAAAAAAAAAACATATATTTAAATTAAAAAAATAAATATTTATATCTTATTTTTTTTTATTATTTACTAAACTCTATTTTTTGTATTTATTTGCTACCTGTCAGAATTAATGCTCCCGGTCGAATGAGTTTTAGTTCAGGATTTTTCGCACGGCGGCGTGGTAGTTGTTACTCAAGTGACATTTGAATATGTGCAATGTTTTGTTTTGTTAATTAAAAAAAGTGAAGTGAATTTATTTATTAGTGATTATTATTTTTTACTTTCTCTTATTTTTGTCTTCATATTGGTAAGTGTTTATTAAATTATACAATAATTTTAATAATACTTTGTTTTTACAATTACACCGACCCTTCATAGATTATTTACAAAGCTAATCCCATTTTTCTGAGTTCGTGACTCAAATATATAATAATTTTTATAAAAATGCAAATAAATATTTGATTTTTGTTAACATTTCGGTTTTAAATCGCGATATTTCTCATTTATAATACCTGTTGAATATGTCCGTGTATATAGATATTGAAATTTTTTAAGAGAATCTCATTATTATATTCAACTCGAGTCGTTTTGGATAAGCTATATTTTCAATCATCTGTCAAAGTTTAACCTTATACTTCTTGAGGTGCATACAGACCAGACTGTGAACCTTTTTGCCTTCACTAGACAACAAATTCCGCCCTTACTCCCATGACAAACTCATGATACTGCCATTGCTTAAATATTATATTTATATATTGCTGAAATTTGATAAAATCTTATTCAACAAAACAATTACTCTAGGGTTATATGTTTCAAGGCTTTAAAATCATGTTAACATTTTAACGTTTTATTGGGATTAAAATTAAATTGAACACTTTTTGTATATTTGCTGCCATCATCAGCAGGATTCTGATTTTAATTTCAATAAAATGTTAATTTGATTTTAATTTTAATAAACCCTTGAAACATTTACCTGGAGTAATTGTTTTGTTGAATTAGATTTTATCATATTTCATAAATATATATAAAAATATTTATACTTATTTATTATTTTATTTATAAAACTAGCAATCATTTGAAAAAGTGCCCGCTGTGGCTAATATTTGCGCCTCCCCTTAGCCTCCCAGTTTGGAAAGTGCTGCTTTAATGAGAGAAGAAATGTGATTTTTGAAACACTTAATTTCTTAAACTGGTTCAAATATTCTGATATTATATAGAAAGAAAGACCCATGTTTTCACTTAGGGATCTGGTATATATATATACAGTACCATATTATCATGGGATATATATTAATGGAGCCAAAAAACTGTATCATAGGTGTCCTAAGTATGACGATAACATGACGGAATAATTGTAAAGTCTTTATAAAAATGAAATCTTTCGCGTGCCAGCAAAATTTTTGCTTTGGTCATAGATTATATTAGTAATAGGAATCTTGAATTTCTATATACACTGTATATGAAATAAAAAGAAATGTGAATACTATTAAAATAATATTCACTTTTTTATAAATATGCAAATTCTATTTTATGTTTCTATATTTTTTTACTATTTGAATAGATTTACATTGCAATCCGCTCTCTTCTTTTTAACGGATATGAAATAATCAACTCCAACTCCTTTCTACCTGGTATATGACCAGCTTGAAGCTCTTTGTTCCCATCACCCTCCTATTTTTTGGAGAGCTCTTTCTTTTCCATCTTACCTGAATTCCCCATTTCAATTTCCCTTTTTGATCTCAATACATAAAAGAAATCTAAAGTCTATTTTTTGCTTATACAATAATCGTCTTTAAAATATTTCATTTATAATAATAGTAATATTTGATTTATTTATTTAAATAGCAAAATATTATTTAACATAAATTGACAGACAAACTACATAAAACACTCTTTGAATACCTGTGGCCATTCGAGAGATCAAACTCTTCTCTCCTATTATTTTATTCTTTTCAGTAAAATATTTTTTGAAAATGATATATGATACGTATATTTCAAGTTCCTTCAAATTCGTTGTTTGTTCGTAGCATACCAATTGAGCAAAAACGTTTTGCTCAATGCCAACGCACACCGATTGAGCAAAACGTTCAATGGCAAAACATTTTGTTCAATGATGTCGAATGCTCATTTATGTTTTGCCTCCTCGGTGAGCGTTGACCCATAGAAAAGCATTGAAAGAAAAAAAAAACAGTTTTAGACACGATTAGTCAAAAACGTTTTGTCCAAAAACGTGTGCTGGTGATCGTTCCGCCATAAGGAAGTTATCCTTTTATAGACAAACAAGTTTTCTTTTTCCTCAAATCTCCTGTGATTGGAACTGCCGCTATTTTTCCCAAAATTCCAACGTCAACAGACATCTGTTTGAATCTCCGCTCTGAGTTCCTTCGCCTTCTTGATGCTCTTGGTGGTATACGACCACTGTCTTCGGACCTTATGCAGCCAGATCCCAAAGAAGAAAAAAACAAACTTCTTTATCAGAGACAGTGCTTTTTTGCACTTTTTGCTTTTTGCATTTAGCCTTTTTACTTTCTCTTACCTCTATATATATGTTAATATATATATATAGAGAGAAAGTATTGGATTCATGTCAAAAATTATGTCGAGATTTTGACGAATATACACGTTATGAGGTCCCCTGAATCCAAAAAAGTGGTTTTCGCGACATGATATGTCTGTGGCAACAAAATATCTCAAGAACGAAAAGAGTTTGGAGGTTGAAATTTTATATTTAAGTTAGACACCCCCATGGGACGTGACACGAAGCTTTTGAACAAAATCGACCAAAGAGTACTAGTACTTTACTGATGATATAGTGTGAATGTACATTTACGTTTCAGGCTTATAACTTAACAAGAAATAAGCTTATATAAAAAAGAGAGAAATATGTGTTGGAATTATCCATTTCTTGCTCAGTTATTTTAAAGGATGCAGAAATGAATGAAACAAAAGAAATAATGAATTTATAAGATGGGTCCGACCGAAACAAGATGTTCCCGAAACCAATTTCGCTCAATCTAGTTTCGGCCGAACCCAAACTTGTATTTCATATACAAAATTCATTTCATTTTTTCTTTTTATTTTTTACTGGACTTTGGTGTGAAAGCACAGAACACAACTTTCGAATACCGAAGGTAAGAGAAAGTTGTGTGCTGTGCGACCAGTCACACCAGATTTTTTAGATGCAAATCTCATTAAACGTTTTTTTTTTTTTTTTTTTTTTTTTGTTTGCGAGTCGCATCCTTTTTCAAACTCAGGTTTCGGCCAGTCGAGAGATTAGGCTGTACTATTTATTAAAAGTACCTTCACTGGCCGATAGAGGGCAGAAGTGGCTACATGTTTATGAAAAAAACTCAATTTCACCAAATGTGCTCATTATCTACTTCTTGCACCGGGGTCTTCAATTATTCTTCTTTAAAAATATTGAAAATTATAAACAATTTCATAAAATATATATATTTTAATAAATACGTTTTGGATTTATCTTCCAAACTATATCCTTTATTTATCAATAGATTTTTTTAGTCATGATGAAGGTTGATCGAAATGTTATTGTTTATAAATATGAGAATTTTAAGAATTCATTATTCTTACGTCGTCTTTTAACAATTAATGGCAAGAAATATTGAAAATAGTCTTCAATCCTACAGATTTTTATTTAAATCTCTGATTCTATAATTTAACGTTTATTTGATCTTTAGTCTTTTTCGTTTCTACTTTCTCATACCTATTTATGTAATATATATAGGGAAAGTATTTTTTATATTATTTTGACTTGAATATGAATTGTTTTTGTGTAATTAAGAAGAGAAGAAGAAAAAAAAGAAGCATTTTCTTGATTTCGAATCAATTTGATGATTGACCCATGGAGCATGCCTAGAAGGGAATATCAAATTTTGAATTTTTTTTTTCACGAATATCTTAATGAAATAAATGTTACTACTATAGCATGAGTTTCTTTCTTTTGTTATGTTGAATCTGCAGTAAGAAAATCAATATGAAATATTAATTATCAAACCTGACGTCACGTACGCTAAATCGGGAGTTCTTCATCAAATTTTTTGATCATTGACTTAAGCACTTTGTGAATTTTTTTTTTGATTCTTGCTGCATGCAATTTTTTTTTCCACCCACGGATAGTTTTGTTGTTTTCTCCTGAAGAATTTCAATTTTTTCAGCATTTATCCAGATTCCGGTGTCCGACTTCGACGTCAATGTTAACTACAAATGTAGAAAATGTAATCAAGAATTTGCTCGGCAAGAAATGTTCATTCAACATAATTTTTATTGCACAAAACAAATAATTCCACGTAAAAGATTAAATAGCGCCAATAGTTGTCCAAAATGTGGAAAAAGTTATTTTCATAAGCATAATTTAAATCGTCATTTAAGAGACGAATGTGGCGTTGAACCGAAATTTAATTGTCCTTATTGCAATTTCCGATGCAAACGGAAATTTAATTTACAATCACATCTTAATCATAGGCATCGTTTTTGAAACAAACAAAAAGACTACGCTAGTTATTTATGATATTTTAGTGAGCAGTTTAAGGAGAAGTAAAAAATTTAACGTTTCGTTGCTATACTCGGCAGTGGTAATCAATTAGTATTGAATAAAAAAATCTGGTATGAATAAACCCAGAGCGCACAACGTCAGTTGTGTGATGTGCTGTTACACTTGAGATTTATTTAGTTACCGATAGTATATTAAAACCCAAGAGATATAATTTATAATTTGGGTTACCACGGAATCCATATTTCTCCTATGTTTATAAATTTTGCATCTCTGATTTCTAAATATATGTCGACACAAAAAATGTGGTGTGGCAAGCACAGAACACAACTTTCTCTTATCAGAGGTATGAGAAAGTTGTGTGCTGGGCAGCCAGTCACACCAGAATTTTCTACTTAAAATTGACATATGACTATCCCCACTCCAAATACTTTTATAAAGCTAAGAGTATCTCAATTGCAATTCATCAGCACCAAAAATATTTTTCCTTACTATCAAAGACTACCCAACACATTATTTTATTTTATTACCCCGAAATAAGTTCGTATTGTGAAAGTGACTAAATTTGAAGATTACGTACGCTCAGTATGCCATCTCTCAAGCAAAACTGCCTTTTTTGATTTTAATCAAATTAGTAGCCGGTCAAAATATTTTTTGAGATGGTGAATTGTAATTGGAGAACTCTCGAGAGTAAACCTAACTACTTGTTCTTGCTTTTATCGGCATGATGAGAGAAAAAATGTTTGAAACATATTCAATTTCGTTCTGGGATTTGATCCAGGCGAGTGAAAGAGAGTTTTTCTTTTGTAAAACTTCTTTCAAGTCATCTCACATTTGGACGATGTGATGCATGAAGGAACCAAGCGCCATTAACCTAAATCTGAGATAAGAGGCATTTTATTTGCACAATTGTAAACAAAACCGATGGCAATGACTTTTTTCTTATTTTATACAAAAAAAGTGCACTGAGTAATAATGTTGTATTTTAAATAAAGAGGTAGTTTTTATTTTTCCCTACAAGATGGCGATCTTATCTCAATTTCAATCATAATGGCGCTTGATTCCTTTATACATAACATCGTCCATTTATACTTATGACTGAAAACTTATTCAAATTTTATATCTCTCTTTTTGTCTCTGATATAGCCTACCTATGAAACGCTAGCAAATGAAATTTTTTTATTTCTCCTTTGAATCTAGTGCCACTTTGCATTATATCCATTCAAATAGAAAAACTTTTGCTTTAAGGGGGGGGGGAGGGGGGGGATTAGGAGTCGCCTCTAAATTTGTATCTCAAACATTAAAATAAATTTTCTTAATAGAAATTATAAACTTAATTGTGGAAGTTTACTCCTTATCAAAATTTGCTGGTTCTTCATGCAAATTTTAATAAAAAATCATATTTTTCCTATTTTCAGGATTTTTATTAATATGCAGTTTCAGTTTCGGTCTATCTGAGAGACCATAATCAGATCTCATAAACATGAGCCATTATTATTTTTTTATTAAATTTTCATAAAGAATCTCGTATTTTGATAAGGAGCAAACTTCGACAATTAATTACAATCTCCTGATTTCTTATAGAAATTATTATTTTATCTCTTTGCCTCCTACTCCCCTCTGGATGCCTAAGGCGCTATCAATCTAAATCATCAAGATAAAAATTCAAGGCATCCACTTTGACATACATACATGTATTATAATAATAATTTATTAATAAATGAATGAATTTTCTGACTATCGAATGAATTGTATATAATTCCTTTCCAATCGAAATTTTTTATAGATTGATAAAATTGAATTCCTCCACAAATGAGATTTATTTTTGAGATAATGATAAACGTACAAGCAACGAACAACGTTTTGCCAAACATGCAATTTTATTCTGGTCAACTAGAGGTCATAATTTGAATCTTAAAAAAAAAAAGATTGTTAGACACACACTAAATAAAAAATTTCAATAGTGATGTCTCTTTTCTTATTGGTTCCTTACAATTTGTAATTAAATTAATAATACATTTCCTGATGTTTTTTTTGCCCGCTACCTCCACAGTCTAACTTACCACCCAATAATGACACACATTTTTTTTAAATTTTACCAAATGGTTAACCTCATCTGTATATAGCCTACAACAATAATGTATTTGTCAAAGTATTTATATGAATAACCTAATTGCCTCTTAAACCACTCCCTCGTTACGCCAATCATACTCTCCTTTTCGGTCTGAATCTCAATTCCACTTCGTTTTTGTTTTTTTCTTTTAAAGAATCTTAAATTTAGTTTTGATTCTTTGATTAGACGATTAGTGTGCCTTTCTTTACGTTTAAATAAAAATTGTTTTGAAGTGAAACTTCTTTACCCACAATAGAGAAGTATTACAAAAGTTGGAAGAGAGAAACAAGCAGCAAATTTGAATTGCGTAATGACGTTACGTCACCAAGAAAACTTGTCGATTTTAATACTTTTTTTTTTTTTTTTTTTTTTTTATCTTTCCTTTCCCTCCCACCCACACACACACACACACTTTCTTTCCTCCCCCCCAGCCAATCAAAAAAAAAATAAAATTTTATTTTTATTAATTTATTGGGAGGGGTCATTTATTTTTATTTTAAATTAAAATAATTGTAGGGCCGGGGAGGAACCCCCCCCATAATTGGGAAAAAAGGCCCCCCCCCCAAACCCCACCCCCAACCGGGGGGAAAATAAATCCATAAAAGAGGAGGATGATTGGGGGGGAAAAAATTTCCTCCCCCCAATTTTTACTTCTTTTACAACTAGTATGAATAGACGGCGATTTTTTTTAATGTTTTATTTCTCGTCGAAGTGACTTTAATAAATAACCTTGAGATCAATGGCCATCTCTTGTAATGGATTTTTATAAAATTTCCTCTTTTTCCCTCCTCACCATTGTTGTTGTTGTTAAGTCAAAAATGGAAAAAGGGTGAGAGAGAGATACAAAATTTGAAAAACAAAATTCTATATTAAAATAGATTCGAAAAGTAAAATGTGATATCTGGCTTGATCAAGAAACACATGCAAAGATTCCCACAGAAAAGTGCAAATCTAGCGTCAATCTTTCCATGTGTATGACTGTTCCCACGGGAATGGGGGATTACGGTCTGGAAAAATGTTATAAAAGACCATCCCCCCACTCCCTGGCGAGAATTCTCTCTCTCATTAGTGTAGGAAAACTCCTTGCAAGAAGACAACCAGCAACATCATTATAAGGTCGACTAATCGGTTTCTCTAACATATTATGAATTAATAGGCCTAAACCATTGAAATATAATTTTTTTAGTGTACTAATTTCTTATTTTATAAGTAAATTTATATATTTAATAAAAATGATTATTTTCTTCCATGTAAATGCTTTTTAAACAGAATATAAGTATTAATATTTTTACAAGTAAATTTTCTTCTCTCCCTTTATCATATTGCATTTCCCCATTTACTTTACATATTTTTTTCTTAAATTGGGATCTTTGTATTTTGCGTCTCCATAACTGGGCAATTCATTAAATGAATTCGTATAAAAACAATATTTATAATGACGATGGAGAAAATGGCTGTTTAATTTGATAAGGATAGCGAATAGCAGCCAGGAAAAAATCAAATCAGACAAAAAAATTAGATCAATTTTTATCAGATTTATTTGATTGTCGACGTTTCGGACGCCAGTCGCGCCCTTCCTCAGGACAATCAAATACAGATGGAGGTATTTGATTGACGATTGATTGTCCTGAGGAAGGGCGCGACTGGCATCCGAAACGTCGACAATCAAATAAATCTGATAAAAATTGATCTAATTTTTTGTCTGATTTGATTTTTTCCTGGCTGCTATTCGCTATCCTTATAATATTTATAATATTATTATGTTGATTTTATTTTTGGCTGCGACTGTACCTAATAATATTAATGACATCTCACCATCAGGCCTAAAAATTAGAAATACATAAAATGTACAAAATTTCTCTCCAGGAACTAGTTATATTAATATAGTGTGTATGTATATTAGGGGTATGACTTTTTTACAACCTCGTATCCCTGTATCATTACATGATGAACTTTTACTAAAGATTGATTAAAATCATACTTTCAAGGTGATTTGATAAAAAAACGTCACGCACAAAATGATTTGAAAATTTTATATATCAGATTTTTTGCCAATTTTTTGAAGTCACTCTAAATAGATACAAAATTGAACACAAGCTTTAGACTCACTTATATAGGGTCATTAGAGACACAAGGAAGTCAAATATTCTAGATAAGGTCATTGTTGAGGATGAATCTCAGTGGGGGGTTGTCCTTGTTGAGAGAGGAATCTTAGTAGACTTCTTCCATATCTTTGATTGCACCGCACGCTCACAGCATTGGTTGTTTCGGGCAATGTTGATTGGAAATTCATCTATTTTCCAGTGGGTTTTCAAGCAATTGAGCTCTGCTGATTCAGAGCTGCAGATAGTTCATCAAAATCTTGAACGTGAAAGCATTGGCTGCTGATTTAATGATTAGCCCATTAGTAAGAAATGAATGGACGAATTTTGCACAACCTTTTGCGGATTTCAGGCATCAGTATAAACGAAAGAAGGGCTAGAATGGCACGAGAGGTCCAGCATACATTGCTGATATTTCGAATTTGTTGAAATTTCACGAAGGGGATTTCATTCCTCTCAGCGAAGTGACAGAAGTCAAGAGTGAGGTGCTAAAGAAACTTCATGTCGTCTCTTCAGCCGCCTGTTTCCTTAATTTTAGTTTTAACGTTGCTGAAGGCTCCTTTCAATTTATTATAATGGCTAATCAAATCCTGCACAAAGAAGTAGTGGACGTTTGGTGATTTAGTTAACCCATGGAGCTCATCGCCCATGACAACACGTAGAAGGCGATCCAGCACATGGAGCTGGCAACTAATAAACTTGGGTTTGGGGTACCTTTCTCTTCGAACATTTGCTGCAACCGATCAACGCCTGCTTTTATTTAGAATAATAAAAAAAATACTAAAATTTGCTTTTATAAATAGAATTGATATAATTTATCATTAAATCTTTATTAGAAAAATAAAATATATAGCTATGATTTTGGCTTACCCCTTCCCAGAGGTTCCCTTACCCCCCCCCCCTCCCCCCAGGATTTTCTAAGGGTTCTGAAAGTTATAATTGACACCAAATTAAGCAAATTAAGCTAATTAAAACTCAACTACTCGCTTTGAACACCTCCCTTATATACCAGCTTATACAAGACTGCGACTATTCAACCTAAAATTTCAAAGTGGTTTGTGCGTGACCTTTTTTAATAGTTTCATGGAATAAAAGTCATTTTAGTCATTAATAGGCAAAAGTTCATTGAGTCGTGATACAGGAAATCTTTTTAAAAAAAAAAAGTCGAAAAGTCATACCCCTAATGTATATATATGAATTCATGTTGACAGCCTTTCCCATACCCCTGCTTTTGCTCCTATTCTTCCCCAAATGTCTTATATTTCCACCAAGTCAATCTTGGATTTCCTGGACCAATCCCTTATTTTCAAATTTTTCATTTCCCTTAATATTTTGTTTTTCTTTATTCCCCTTTCGTAGATTGATCTTATTTTTGTTGTCTATTACTTTGTTTTGCTCTGACCTTGAGGCAAACATTCACCTGAAAGACTCGTTTACAAACTTGTTCTTGTTGAAGCTTTCTTCACACTTTTATTACCTATTTTATTTTTTTTTTTTATATAATACAAAGAGAGAAGTATGATTTTTCATTTTTTTTTTTTATTTCAATAAATTAACCCATTTTTTTTTTTGCATGATGAATAAATAATATTAATAATAGTAATGGAGATGTTCACTTTATTTCTATAAACTTAATAGTTTTATTTACTCTCTTCACAGGATTTTTTTTCGTGGATATAGCCAATCCGCAGAGGTCACCAACACCGGCACCTCCGCCACCACCGCGAAAAAAATACATCTGTCCGAAATGTTCTCGTATTTATAAACACCGCAATTCCCTCTATAATCATATACATTATGAATGTGGCGTTGAGAAACGTTTCGCATGTCCCTATTGTGAATATCGTTCAAAATATAATCAGGCCTTAAAAAAGCATGTTTTTCATCGTCATGAAAAAAATTCACAAATTTTATCATTAATTAATAATACAATATGTCATAAATGTGGAAAACATTTTCTTAATACTGATGAGTGTCAAAAACATTTACGAGAATCATGTGATAAATAAATAAAAACAAATCATTGTTGCACTCTTGTATGATTGTAGTCAGTATAATTTATTTATTTTTTATTTTCTTTCTTAATAGAAAATGATTTTGATTCTTAATTTCATTTAATCGAAGGTTTTTTTTTTGATTCTTTGAAGCTTTAATATACGAGGGTCGTTCCGAAAGTATTGCCTTTTTTCATGGAAACTAATGGAGATAATAATAACAACAGCACCTTGTAAAAAATCGAAACCTACGCTAATCACTTCCTTACAGCCTTCAGACTTCCATCTCTTTGGGCCTCTGAAAGATGAACTACGTTGCAAACATTTTCAAGACTCGAAAGCTGTTGTCAAAGCTGTAAGGAAGTGGTTAGTCTCAGCTGGTTTCGATTTTACTATCTCGGCATGCAGGCTGTGGTTTATCGTTGGCAAAAGTGCATAACGAATGGTGGGAAAAATTACAGTCTGTATCTGAAATATTGCTCTGTTTAGCTGTGCTGTTGTTATTTATCTATCTCCATTAGTTTTCATGAAAAAAGGCCTTAATTTCGGAACTACCCTCGTATTAATGATATTCTAGAAGTGTACGTTTATTCGCTTACTTTTTGAGTGATCACCGAATTTTCCCAGTGGTGGTCAATCATATGACCATTTAAACCCTTTTTGGCTACAGAGGCCCTTCAGCAGACACTACTTTATTTACATAATTTAAATACAACCGATGTCTACTGCGCGACGTTCCTCAGGTTGATTGCGTGGGGTCACCAATTCCGAACTCTCGCCGCGTTTGGCATCGCCTATTATGGTGACTGTTGCTCTTCTCAGTTGCCAGGTCCTACAACAAATCGATACAATTAGATCAATTTTTTTGTATTTATATATCAGTCGTCAGTTCGAGCAAAACATTTCTAATTTAATTTAACCAAATTCCTTTAATAATCTTAAATTCTTAAGATTTGTAAAAGAGTTAATTAAAAAATAGACAATAGAATTTTTTTTTTAATTTTAAATATTTATTGTAATTTAGCTTTTACTGAAAATTGATATCACTTGTATTTTTTTGTTAGAAGCCTTGATGATGGTCATGTGATTGACCGAAACTGAGAATATTTTCAAATTGGATTGTCAGCCATTAAAAAAAAAAATCAAATCATTTTTTTTTTAATTTAGCCTTGCAAAATATCGCTAGGATAATAATCAATTTTAATCAAACGATTTCAAATAGAATTTCGAAAAAAATTAGGCCTAAATGGCCTCTTTTTTCTTTTTTATTACAATTCAAAGCATTTTGACTGTTATTTCATCGTTACGTCATCAGGTCATTTGTTGATGTCGTCTCTGAACAATGGATTTATAACAAATGGATATTATAAATAAATGTTTATGTTTAGTCGTCACTATTCTTTGACGAGAAGCAGTCGAAACGCTAATCAAACCCAAAATCATTTTATGCAGTATATTAATTTGTTTTTTGGCCATAGCTTCTTTTTTGTTGCATAATAGAAGGTTCAGAAGGTTCAGCGCTTGGTTTTAAGTCGCGCTAAAACAAAAAGGAGTCGAGAGAGCGAGCGAGAGAGAGAGAAAAGATATTTCCTTTTTAACTCTATTAACCCATTCAATGAAATTTTTTGTGGAGGGAGAAAAAATAACTCTCTGCTCTGATAGAAATCATTGCAGATGCTGTCTTCAAATTTTATACCCGAGATCTTCTATTTTACTTATTAAATGTTTACACTAGTCAGCGACATAAAAAAAAAAGAAAATATGAAATTTTACTTTTTTAAATTGGGTTAACGCTTGTTATAGAGATATATTCAGCCCAAAAGACCACGTTTCGAGAGTCTGAACGTCTCCCTTCTTCAGGAGTAAAACCACATTAGTCCTGAAGAAGAGAGGTGTTCAGACATTTTTTTTATGGAATGGGTGCACAAGGTTCGAAGACCTATAATGACCAGTGATCACATGCAGCCAGGAAACTCCCGAAACGTCGACTTTTGGCTCCATAACTAGCGTTATTTCAATTTCTACACCAGACTTTCCCAATCTTTATTAAATAGGGTTGGTAGGCAGCCATAAATGCAAAATCTTATTATTGCTCCCACCTCCCCAGGGTAGAATCAAATGAACGTATAAATATACACAATTTTAACGAAATACGGTATTTTAATTAATTAAAATAAAACTCGGGGCAATTTATTTAGGAATACTTCTCCCGATATAAACACGTTTAGGAGCTCTTCATCAGAACATATCATATTTAAACCGCTCATTCAAGTATAGTATAATTAATAAAATTACAATTCAATTACATATTCATACCGAGAGGGGCATTAAAAAAATATAATTAAAAAAAAACCTGGTGGAACTGAATAAATGTGTTTAGGAGGGGGAAGACTAACATTATGTGAGTGAACGATCATCAAGGAAGGGTTGCAGAAGCATAGACTGGCAGCCAAATCTTTTTCTTGTAATTATTTTATTGGGCCGACGTTTCGGTCTCGATAGAGGCCATCTCCATGGCCCAATAAGTGTAAAAAAAGCATATATCTGCAGTATCTGCTTCTGCAACCCTTCCTTTATACAATTCAACAGACACTACTACAATATTGACGGAAGGATTGGCCAAAAAATTCTATTCAATGATATTTATTTTTTTCTTATATACGTTCTTGAGTTTTTGATGGACTGTGCTAGAGTTGTGTGAATGCAATCAGCCACACCGCATTTTTTTGCCTTCTTTACTCTTAAATATTCCCATAAATTGTCCAAATCATATTTTATGCTGTATTTTTTTTTTTTTTTTTTTAAGTTGCATATTAATGGATTTAATACAAAATTATCTCTCAGACGGCGTCTATATCATCATCAATTTCTTTTAAGTTACAGTCTATAAAGATTTTTTTAATCAATTTTACATTGCAAATTATTCATGCAAATTTCCAATTAAGGATTCATATATAACGACACTCAAAGAATTGAATTTTGTTAAATTCCCGTCAATAGATTGTTTAGAAAACTCGAAACTTAGCGAATGGGACACGAATGTGCCATTTTGTTCTCTTGACTGACAGAATTTATTATTGTTATTATTAAATAATGATAATATACACGTTTAGTATTCTGACTTCTTCAGGGCCTTAATTATCAATAGTAAAGAATGAACAAAAAATAAAATATAAAAATATTTTATAAAAGATTCTATATTATTAATATTAATATATCTATATTATATATACACACAATGAAATTTAGATATAAACTCACTAAAATTATATAATAGAATGAATAGAATTATTTTTGGAAACTATTTTTGCGCTATAAAAATTATTTGCGAAAATTTAATTTAGTACAAAAAAAGTAAAACATGTAAATTTTATATATTAATAATAATTAAATGTAGAGAGTAGTGAGCTCTGAGATATTTGTATTTATTTTTAAAATACAAGATATTCAAAAGGCAAAATGATTGAGTCCAAATAATCAATTTTCAATAGAGAAATTCATTTTTTTTTTCATGGGTTGCATAAAGCGACAATTCGTTTCTTAAATTCTCTTTCTAATAAAAAATAATAATTTAACAAATACAATAATATTTGAACAATGGTAGGAGGTGGAGGCCAGGAAAGAGTGTATCTAAATCAATTAAACTCTCCAAAACGAGCGACGTTTCGCTCTAAATTACTCGGCCATCGTCAGGCAAGGTGTTGTCAAAAGTAATTGTAGGGAATAAATGAATCAATATGTAGCAGGATAAATAAAAGGCTAAGCAGCTCTTATTTATTTCTTTATTGCATTCGAACACACGGCGACGTTTCGGTCGACTATGCGACTATCTTCATGTCTAGGTTCAGTTATTAGAAACCTTATGTTCTTTGATAGACATTTTATAAAATTAAATCTATCAGTAATTACAGTCAATATGAATTCAAGAAAGAAATAATCATAGCTTCTTAGCTTTTTATTTATCCTGATAAATAAATATATTAATATAATATAAGTACATTTACATATGACAACTCTTGATTGTCTGATGATGGTCGAATAAATTTGGACCGAAATGTCGCGAATTTTTGGGAGTCTTCCTAAATGCCATCTTCCGCCATTGTTCAAATATATCAATTACAGCCACTTCTACATTTGAGAAATGTACTAATAATCCATTCGGAGAAAGGGTAATAATCTCTTTATTTTTAAATATTGAATTTATTATTATGGACTTAATCATTATGGTTTCTTATGTTATTATATTTTATATTCTAAAACGAGTGCCATTAGAGATTAACATTAGATCTTATAAAGACTTGAGGAAATTGAGATCTCTTGAATAAAAAAAAAAAAAAAAAAAAAAAAAAACATTTTTTGCGCAAGTTCCTCATTATTATTTTTTTTACAATAATAATGCCAATTGATGAACATGTTTTAATACTCTAAGATGAATTTCCTCAAGTTTTTTTATTCTTTTTTTTTACGATTATTTTTGTATCAACTTTTTAAGTTTTAATAAATTTCCTGTATTAAATTTTTTATTTTTAATTAAAAAAAAAAAAACAAAAAAAAAAAACCCAACCTCTCTCGTTTGTCACCAACACAAATCGAAATTTGTTTGTTGTGTTTAATTCCATGCAATTTTAATTTGGTTTAAGACTTTCCTATTGAGAAATTCACGTTATAAAGTGTTAATAGAGAAACTGAACGACCGATTAATTAATTGATCAACTACTCCCCGTGGGAACCAAACCTTAGCTACGCTATTATTCCCACAATAAATGAACTTTCGTTAGTTAACAAACTTGATTTTTTTTTTGGCCATGTCTAAGTATTTTGAGAGTTGAAGATTTATTGTTATTAAGTAAAGGATGGACATGTCTACCCTATCCCTCTGATTGCCTTTTAACGAGCGAAAATTTTTTGGAAACTGCAAGAAACAAAATAAAATTTGCCCCCTCGTTGTAATGACGTCATTGCCTAGCTTAACTCTGGATACTCAACTATGAAGATGTGACAATAAACTTGAAACGTTTCTATTTCTTGAAACTTTGTATTTTGGTTACTCCTGTCTTTTACCCGGGGCCGTAGTCAGAGAAGGCGAATGGAAGGTCCAGACCCTCCCACCCCCTCTCTAAGCTCGAGGCAACACGTGCTGATGAAGGCTAGAAAAATCGACCGAATCGTCGACATTTGTATTAAATAAAACAGAAAAAGACTATTTTTTCCTTTATTTGCTTTCGGCTGCCTTGTTCATTAATAAATTCTTTAAAATTACTTCACGTATTTTTTAAACCTCGAGAACATTTTTTTCATTTTTTTGGATTTAAATCCTGATTTTAAATATATTCTTTTCTTTGGATTTTATGAATTCTATACTCATTACCCCAACTCACTGGCTTCTTCAGTTACAATTTTAATACAATTTTTTTTTTAAGTATTAGCCACAACTCTTTCCAGTTACTGTGCGTTCTTAAGACTCGTTTAGTTAAAGTATTCTTCTTAATAAGATCTCTTTAATTGAACTAGATATTAAAATTGTAGCTGATGACTTCCAAAACAACTCTGCGTTTTCTTTCTCCTCACCCTCTAATAGTTCGGAAGTCAAAGCAAAAAAAAAAAAAAAAAAATATTTTAAGGACTCAAGATGTTCTAATTTTAAAAAGAAATGTTGAAAGGTAATAATATAATTTTTTTAATACTAGATTTAGATTAAAAAAAATGAATGAAATGGCGGCTGTAGCGCTTCGCTTTGTATTATGCGTCCAAACTACAGCGAGACACTCTTGTTTGGACGAATAATACAAATTGTTTGATTTTTTTTTTCACTTAACTTTATTATTTTATTTTATTTTTTCTCCCCTACAGCCTTCCATTTTTTCGACACCAACAATCAAATTCTTCAACATATGACGAAACACCAAACAACGGGGAACAACAATCAAGACTTTATCTGCCCCAATTGTTTAAAACGTTACAAAAGTCGTTCGTCACTCTATAATCACACGCATTATGAATGTGGCGTAGAGAAACGTTTCGCTTGTCCGCATTGTAGTTATCGTTTTAATTATAATCAAACATTGAAACGGCATATTTTCCATCGGCATTTGAAACCAAAAGGAACGCCCGGATTCTTTCGGTGTAGCCAATGTGGAAAACGATATCAACGTCAAGATGCACTCAATAAACACCTCAAGGAATGTAAATAATATTAAATAAACAAAATGATTGTTATTTGTTGAATTTGTACTTATTTTGTTAAGTATTCTTAAAAAAAAAGGAAACATTTTGTTATTTTTAAAATATTTGTTGATATTCAATTCTTGTTTGTTTTAACAAAAAATAATTTCATAACGCCTCTCTCGAAAACTCTGATATTATTTTTGGGATAGATTGTTTTTTTTTACGATATCTTTATGCCCCAACAAGTTTCCCCTACTCCAGAGGTGTCCAAACTTTCTGCCGCAAGGGCCAAATTAGGATTTAAATCTATTTGAAACGGGCCACGTGAATATGAGATTTAAAAAACGCAATCTTGAGGTCCACTACAAATATGCCACATACAATGCTTTCGATTCTTTTTTTTCTTTTCCCCTCTGCCATCCATATTCGCCTGTCTTCCTACTAATTCGGTAGTTACCAAAAAATAGCCGCAAAATAATATTGTAGTAAGGAAGAAAGAAAAGAGCGATTGCAGCTAGTTTAATTCGTTTATTTAGCGCTTCAAGCCGACGTTTCGATCAGATATACGACCATCTTCAGGGCTGAAGCGTCAACAAAATTCCTCAAAATGTCGAATGGCACAATTGTGTCTAAACTTGACTCGCATAGCCTGTTGGTCCTTATAAAATGGCAAAATATACTTTACACAATTGTGCCATTCGACATTTTGAGGAATTTTGTTGACACGCTTCAGGCCTGAAGATGGTCGTATATCTGACCGAAACGTCGGCTTGAAGCGCTAAATAAACGAAATAACTTAGCGCAATCGCTCTTTTCTTTCTTCCTTACTACAATATCTACTCAGCTATCCACCTCACTCTAAAATAATATTGGTTCAACCAAAAAAGTATACCTACTCTGTCCCGTGACAAAAATACCTGAAATTAGCTGAGATATACAGTTTCTCAGTTATTTTTAAGTTTTTGCTGTCATGTAAACGTTCTTGTCCATGGTGGCTATACCACTGTAAAAGTAGCCTTTTTTATTATTTATAATTTTTTCATTCTTATCTGTCGGGCCGGGTTTGGCCTGCGGGCCGTAGTTTGGACACCTCTGCCCTACACCATCGAATGCCCCTCTAAAAAATACAGATCATCTTGGTTGCCTATCAACAGGCGCGTTTAGTAATTTTTATTTTACATTAATTTAACTAAATATAATTACATTTGAGGATTCTTGCTGTGTGTTTATCATTTTATTTAATTAATGTAGAACTTGAGGATGTCACAGCCACTTGTTGCTTTGTGGTGAGTCTATTTATGTATATCTAAATCTAAAAAATTTATTTTTTAGTTTATTAATTGTACAATAAGGTTTCAATCCTCTCGGACTATCATCAATATAAAATAAAAATATTTTTATTTTAATTTATTTGTGTTTTTTTTTTTTTAAGCCCTGATGATGGTTCGAGAGGGTTGAAACTTTATTGTAGGCCATTGGTTGGCCAAATAAAATTTTATATGTTAGCGAGGTGAATAGCTGAATCATTATGTAGTAGAATAAATAAAAGGCCAAGCAGCTTTGTTTCTTTATTAAAGAACCCACATCGACGTTTCGGTCGACTATGCGACCATCTTCATGGCTAGAGTTCAATCAACAGAAAACCCCTCTTATGTACTTTGACAAACATTTCATAAATAAAAGTCAATATAAATATATATATCAATATTGGCTTTGGCGCTGATAGAACGTAATGAATTTTATGAAATATCTCTCAAAAAACATAAGTAAGTGTGTTTTTCTGTATAAGATGTTCGCATAGTCGTCCGAAACGTCGCGGTGAGTTCTATAATAAAAAAATAAACATAGCTGCTTGGCCTTTTATTTATTCTACTAAAAATTAATATTTTTTTGTTAAATTAAAAAAGAAATCTTTTAATTTATTTTCTATACAGTATATAAAAATATACTCACCACCACCACCAATGAGTTGCCTCAAGTCCTTCATTAATTGAGTAAAATAATTTATTATAATTTTCCTCATTCATAGGCCTACATATCATAGTTTTTTTTTATTTATATTCCCGGAACTGTATTCAGGAAAAGAACACTTTTCTCTCCTACAAAAGACGAAAAATAATAAATTTCGATTGAAAGAAAAATCTTGTCTTGTGTGGCCTAAAGTTAATAAAATTTTTATCTTAACAGCTACGCTACTTTAAAAACAGCGCTATCGAAATTTTGTTTCCTTATAAAGTGAGATTTATATTACTGGCAGGTGATCTGGTCTCCGGGATTCCCAGTCTATTCTCGAATTACATGGCACCCGAGGCTAGGTGTTAATTGAAATAAGATTTGGCTGCTCGAGTCCTGTCACCATAATTTTTAAATACAACAACTTGGCTGATGATGGCATTATTTAAATAAAACTAAAATATCTTAAAAAATTTGAATCAGAGCTTGTCGGCTCTCTCTTTTAACATCCACTTTATTGCAAATTGCATATTAAGAAAATTTTAGGTGGGGAAACAAAAATGAAAGATATTTATTAGTTTTAATTTTTATTTATAGAGTTATAAGCTTGTAGTTTTAATTAAAAAAAAAAAAACCTAATAATGTTCCTCTTTTTTATAACAATAATACTTGATTGATTTTTTTTTATTTTTGTAATATTTTTGTATAAGAATGTTGTAAAAAGAAAAAACAAATATATAATAATATTAATATATTCTATATTTAATTTTTAAAATTTTTATTTTTAACAATATATTTGATTTCCTATAAAAATCCTTATAATGCATGGTCGAGAGGTTAGAGGGATTTTGGGGACTGTAAAATGATGGAGTGGAGCAGCGTTGCAATGTTTTCGATAAACTCTTTTTCATTCCCAGTCAAAAGAAGAGTGCTGAGTCTGTACATAGTATGTTTTCTATACGAGTAAAGTGCCAGTGAATTATAATTAGTGATTTGACAGATGGTGTCCACACCTTGCAACTAAAAGTCATAGCTATATATATATATAAATATCACGTCCAAACAGAGCACATTCAAATTTCAATTAATTTATTAAGCAAGTTTGTATTCATAAGTTCATCTTATGTTAGTTTGTATTTATTAGGCCGGATATCTATAATAAAAGAATTTTGAGGACCGCAAAAGCGGTTCTGGTTCGAGTCCAGAGAGCGCAATCAAAATATTTTTGTTTTAAATGATAAATTGATTGAAAACTAAATATATATCGCCTGCTGAGAATCATAGTGGCAAAAGTCCGAAAATTCAATTTTTGATTTAAGCCTAGTAAACGTTAAAACACCTTCTCTTTTGAGTGGCAAAGTGGCGAAAATATATTTCCATTCTTTGCTATTGATTCTGGCCATTTGTTGCACGGCTATTTTAATGTATATGATTATAAAACTTTCAAATGCCTTTTCTAGAATTTTTGAATTTCGGACTTACGCCACTCGCTTCTCAGCAGGCGATATAAGATTGTAGCACATTCCTTCACAAAAATCAAAGGCACCTTTAATTACATAGACATTCTTCTACTTTTCTTGGGCGCGTTTCTGTACTCCATACTTTAGAATATAATTTATTTCTATCTATTTTTGCGCTGCTGGATTGTTACCCTTCTATTTTTTTAAAGCTTGATTCACAGCTTGTGACATCAATAGATATACTTGCGCCAGTAGAAAACAACCCTTTTGGTCATTGTATCTACAGTATTTATAAAATATATGCTTTTGAAATAAATAGAGACGGGGTCTAAATACCCTCAGATGTCAAAAAACCATACATTACATGTTGTAGAGAAAAAGAACTTTCTGGTTTTAAATTAATTGAAAACAAAAGAATGAAATGTTGTTGTTGTAATTTATGTTGCCACCAGGTGCCACTGTAGTTGTAGTAAAGAACACACATGACTTCACACACTTCCTTTTTAGCACACTCCTTCCATGTTTAAATCTAATCGTTCTCTTCTTTAGAACTCTCATTTTAGGCAACATTTGTACTTTTATTACACTTAAAAATATATATCTTTTGATTCATTGTTTAATTTTAAAATCAGTCATGGTGGACACCCTGTCTATTAAAACACAAGCTGTGCATCAAGCGACACACCCGATTATTTATTATTAAAGATATGTAAATTTGTATGTATTAGGTGTTGTTATTTTTATTTTAATAATATTTTTCTGTAAATCCACTAATCTTGAATATAAAATTTTGATTATTCTTCCATTTCAGATGATGATCTCGTTTGGGGTGATATCCCCTTTCAGCATGAAGTATGCCCTCACTGTGGAAATCAATTATACCAATTCGAGACACTCGAGATGCATCGCCGCAATAATTGTCCATTATTACGGAATCATATTTGTAAAACGTGCAATGCTCGCTTTTTACGTATCCACGATCTTCAAAGACATCTTAAATATGTACATGATAATAATATATCACAAGTGAAATCACATCGATGTACTAAATGTGAAAAATCATATAAACGTAAAGAGCATTTAATTCGACATTTACGTTATGAATGTGGCGTGGAGCCTAAATTCAAGTGCATGAATTGTGATTATAGGTGTAAACATAAGGCTTCTTTATTATCACATATGAGACATTGTCATTTTAAATAGTCATATAGTAGACATGTGACCCTTCTTTCCTTTACATTAAAGGCCATTAAAAGGGCATCTTATGCCAAAAAGTTGGATTGGCCGTTTTAGGAAGAAAAGAAACATTTCCCAATTAAGGTGCTTCAGGAGGGCTCATTGAATTTTTAGTCCGAAACTACTGAGGCATTTTAAAGTATTTTTTTATGAGGTTTTTACTTTCTCTTACCTCTATATATATGTTAATATATATAGAGAGAAAGTATTGGATTCATGTCAAAATTCGATGTCGAGATTTTGATGGATATACACGTTTTGAGGTCCCCTGAATCCAAAAAAGTGTTTTTCGCGACATGGTCTATCTGTGTGTCTTCAATTTAAAGCGTGAAGGAATTGAGCTAGGAGGTTGAAATTTTATATTTAAGTTAAACACCCCGCGTGAAAATAAGCTTTTAATCAAAATTGGCAAAGGAGTACTCGTACTTTACTGAAGTACTTTTTCAGTTTTTTTTTTCGATTTTCTCAAAATTCGCTCTAACGATTTTGATTAAAATTCAAAAATCAATTATTTTTTTAGCTGCTCTTTAAAATGTATATTCTCATTTTGCCATTGAAATCTTCTGAAGACCATTTTACATCTTGAATTCTAATAGGCGATAGGAGAAATGGTTGCCATGATAACAAAATATAAATATTTTCCCATATTATAAATTCTATATATCGGCGGAAACTAAACATATCTCGACACGAAAAATCTGGTGTGACAAGCACAGTACACAACTTTCGATTACTGAATGTACGAGAAATTTGTATGCTGTGCACACCAGATTTTTTTTAATGATTTAAATTCGTGAGCATATTACATAATAGAATGCTTTTTTTAATTACGATTAATTAAGATCGCTTATAAACCTATATTTATATTTTTGAAACACATGAGATTAAATATAACCCTACCATTCTGCCATCTGTTAGCAAATTTTTGTAATAGTTGGGCTTTTTGGCTAAAGTTTTAAGACCCCTAACGCCATCTTATCGGCAAAAACATGCCAACAGCTTTGCCTCCTGAAACGCCTTAAATATCGGGAATGAAGGAGCAGCTCCGAAATTACATATCTTGATTGGGGAATTGCTAACAGAATTTATGTATGAGATCAAAGACAGTAGGTGGCAGCCTGAAGGAAATAGTCTCTACTTCAATATTATGATGTTTCGGTCTAATTTTATTGGACCATCATCAGATGTTAAGGCTACAATAATTTCTAAAACTTGATGATGGTCCAATAAAATTAGACCGAAACGTCGTAAATTGATGTAGAGGCTATGCCTTTCCGGATGCCAGGAAGGTCATTGATCTCAACGTCAATTTCAGCGAATTCCACACCCCCGAGTATTTATGTATTCCGAAAACGACCTGACTAAAATTTTTGTTGTTTATTAGTAGTATGGAAGAATTTTTCATTTGAAAGATTAATTAAAAAACAAATAATTGTTTGATATATAAAAAGAGTCTTTCACGCATCCTGAACTTGTTTCCCGGATGGACAAATCTCTCAGTTTGTATACATAACAAGCCTGTAATTTATTACATCACTTCTGTTAAATTGATAAAAATGTATATATTGAATTGGCTATCAATCAATCCATTCCAATAAATAAAGACGGAGACTCCAAAAAATACTTTAAATGAAAAAAAAAAGACATGAGTACAAACTGAAAGATCCGAGTTCGATCCTGGGCTATTGCAGATTTTTTTAAATTTTAATAAACATAGATCTCCATCAAATGACATCCAGAAGTTTTTAATATTAGATAACTCGATTTAAGAATGAAACAAAAAATATATTTATTTTGAACTAGCCGCAAAGCCCGCCTCGGGTTGCAGGTTTGTTTGTTTTTTTGTTTCATTTATTTCATTTTAAAATCAGTGAGTGAGTGAGTGCTTCGGAAGACATCCAGTGTTATTTATTTTTATCCTTAATTATAAATTGTTCATTTAAGGATATTTTTGTATATACGTAATAATCTATCATTAATATATTTAAAAAAATGTATACTCTAGAATTACAGACGAGTTCTTTTTTATTTAATTCTATGTAGGATAATTACAGATTATTTTGTCGCATGACAGGCATTTAATATCCGATATACGTATTTTATGTAGTTTCTTAAATAATTTTTTTTTTTTATTTATTTTTTGTATCTACAGCATTACTCTTTGAATAAATTATTTGTTAAACTTTCATGAAACTTATTTGTAAAGTTAAATCGGCGGATAAACCTCTTTTTTTTTAAATTTATTTTGGGCTGTTGGCTACCATACTTTTTTTAAAACAATGATATCAAAATAATATACGATTTTAAAAAATATATATAAAATTACCATCAAGAATCATTAAAATTTTTTGTTTTCGATTCTTTTTTGCTTTTTTCTTTCTTGTATGCTGAGTTTTTGCATATATCACACGCTGGTTCCTTCGGCGATCACTAATCCAAGAATCCGTCTTGCTCAATATTGCTTCATCTTTCGTGGCTGTTGCTCTATTTTTTCTTGTTGACTACAAAAGCTGTTTATTGAAGAGCTTTTTGCTACAATTATTGATCTCCTAGTACATGCAAAATACGTGTCTTTTTGTTTTTCCAATCTCAATCCCGAAATAAGTGTCCGATTTAAAAAGTAATAAAGGCGTATTCGCCCGGAACACCATTGACAAAACTACGGTGTTAAATTTCGGACAAATAATGCTATAAAAAAAGCATTGCTTTTGATAGACGGATTTTTGTAATGGTCTTGTGATCAAGTTTTTTTGTAGCATTATTTATCCCCAAAGCCGCACGTCTGGGACGTGCCATTCAATTATATATTGCAATAATTTTGAATTCTGAGAAGAGATTCACTCCATATACCTAATATGGCTGATTAAATTAAAAAAAAAAAAAATTATATTACGTGTATTGTGGGAAAAGTTCAAAATATGGTATTTTATTCTGTATTACTACTGTTATGTTTATTTTTTTTTTTTTTTTTTATTAAGTGATTGGTTGTTCCGAAAGGCAAATTCCTAACAAATTTCGATATTAATAAATTGTGAAGAATGTAAATGTAATTTGAAAGGTTATATTTGCCGAGATTAGCAGGATTTTCTTAATTTGAAATGTTTAAAAGAATGAAATGATTGCTTGTCTTCTGCTGATATATAAATTCTATTGATTTATTTATTTAATTATAGAAACTAGTTTCGAGAACATTTATCCTCTTCATTAGTCTGATACAATATTCAATGTTTTACATGAAAATTACATGACGAAATTATCTATAGTGTGACGTATGTGTGATTTTTATGGTTGACTGTAGATGGCAGCATTGTTTTCGCTGCTATTTTTAAAATGTGACTTCCCGAAAGCTCAATTTTTTGGTCAGACTGATGAAGAGGACAAATGTTCTCGAAACTAGTTTCTATAATCAATAGAATTTATATATCAGCAGAAGACAATCATTTCATTCTTTTAAACATTTCAGATGTAAATGTAGATGATATTCAGGCCAATTTAATTCGGATTTTTAGCTCGCGCTACACGTCTTCGTTTCATTGTTCAAACGACTCCTTCTTCAGAACCATTCGGGGTTGTTTATTCGGATTGCGTCCTCCCGCTATACGTCTACGGGTTAAGAAACAAATTAACCCCGCATGGTCCTGAAGAAGGAGTCGTTTGAACTCCGAAACGAATAGGTATAGCTGAGGGAGAAAATCCAAATAAATTGGCCTGAATATCATCTCCAGATTTTTATTTATGTACATCCTTCTCAATAATATTCACCATGTTCTTTATCTGTTATTGATAAACTTGTTTTGATTATTTTCCTATTAAACCTCTTTCTCGTCGCTTACCATGTAAATTTTTTGGTTTCGATTCTTTTTTTTTTGTTCTTGGAAGAAAATATTGAAATAATGAGACACTAATTTATGGACCGAAAAAGTAGCTTATTATAATATATGTATGTAATAGTTTACAATAAGCCTTTTTATTCGCTCTGTTTGATTCATAACATTTATTTTTTTTATTTAGTAAATCATCATTCATTTTAGACAATACAAAAAAATCAAAAGCTTTTTTTTAAATGTGTTTAATCTCTTCTTATTTTCCAGTACGTGCCTATCATAATATGAATCCAATTGAATTGGAAGATCTCTTCCTAACAGAGAGGAATAGACACAACAACAACAATTGCATGCAACAATGGAGAAATAATGAAACAATGTCCATAACAACGGATGATTTGCATTTATGTTCCAAATGTCAACGTGCCTATAGGCATAAAAGTCATTTAAATCGACATATTCGCTATGAATGTGGCGTTGAACCGAAATTTTCATGTCACTTTTGTCCATATAAGAGTAAATTGAAACATAATTTACAATCGCATATTATAAATAGACATAGCAAATAGATCATGCATAAACATTTTCAAAATACGAAAGTGGATAAGCCAAGTTCAAATGTATTAAAGAATAAATTAAAAATTATTTTTTCTAGTCGATTGATGGACTGAGTTGATTTTTAGTTTTGATCACTTAAAATTATTATTTACCATCCTGATTCTCTTGTACACAGAGTTGGCAAGTTTTATCCCACCGAGTATAATACACGGTTTTATGCATGGATAAAACTACCAAGGATAAAACTAGGCTGTTGTAAAAAAAACTGTAAAACCACTCCCTGAAAAACAGGTCAAAAGAATTTGAAATTCCTTTCCCGTCGGGTTCACGCTTGCACATCCGAGTTTTATACAACCCCCATAGTTTTATAAATTTTATACAGAGACTTAGGGCTTATAGCTGGTAGTTCAATCAGGATATATGAAAAGGAGAAGAAAATCCGCAGATAGTTGTATTCCATTATTTTATTTCCCACCAAGTAGACTTTTCGATCCCGGTTGGGATCATCCTCAGAACAGGTGGATGTATTGTACGTGTATATTTGTAAATTTCAATCATATTATATACAAAACTCAAAGATAAATAAATACAAATAATTTATATTAGTTAAGATACAATTGAAAGTAAATGGTCAAGAGAGACAGACGATGGTCACGTCGCAATCTGAACGTCAACGTGGTGGGAATAAAATAATGAAATACAACTAGCTGCGGATTTTCTTCTCCTTTTCACCTATCCTGATATTTTATACATTTTTATCCGCGATTTTTGTATAAAACTACAAAATCATGTATAAAACCCAACTCTGCTTGTACGTAAATATTTTGAAAATGGTTTGTACAGTGTGAGAAATAACAGCTAGTGTTTAATTCATTTATTAAGGCCCATTAAGCTGACGTTCCGGTCTTGGTCAAGACCATCTTCAGAGCTTATGAGCTGTCAGTATGATGAATGTTGAATACTCAATTATATAATTGATAAATTGTCAATTATATAATATAATTGAGTATTCAACATTAATCCCATACTGACGGCCCCACCTCCTTTCTTCTTAAATTCAAAGGAGCTCTGAAGATGGATGGCCAAAACCGAAACGTCAACTTAATGGGTCTTAATAAATGAAATAATTGCTTTCATAGTTAATAAAAGAATTTGATTTTCGGTTTAACTGTGGTTTATTTGTAAAAATTACAACGTTTCGAACACTCATCTTCAGGTACAATTCAGTTAAGTTGTTACATCTGAATTGTACCTTTAGAAGGCCACAGAATGAGTGGCAGAAACGTTGTAATTTTTACAAATAAACCCCAGTTAAACCAAAAATCAAATTCTATTATTAACCACTTTTCATCCAAGCTATAAATCCAGTTTTCTTAAATAATTTATTAAATTATTGAGAGGGAGAGAATGGTTTATAATTACCCGGAGACGTTTCGGTGCATTCAAACGCACCGATTATTGACTACTCCTGCCCATAATTATCCTTTTAAATTATTTTACTTTCAAAATACTATACTTTACAATCAAAGAAGTTTATTAAATTCTATGTTCATGCTTGAATGTAAACTCCGCTTTATACATTAAAACATGAGCTGTGAACTTTATTTGTTAATATAATAAAAATATTTATAATTATTTATTTTTCTGTTTTCCGTACCATTTCAGTTCGGTATTTAAAAATAAATTGTAATATCATTATTATGTATATATTATTATATTTATTAAATTTCTCCGAAAGGTCTTATTGAATTTTTTTGACTTATTTTAATAAAAAATTTTCATATTTGTGCTCTGTATTATTTAGAAATTTGATTTTTTTTTTTGAGCCCTTTTAGTTTTAATCTCTTCTTATTTTTCCAGTAGGCCTCCCAAATGAAGATCTCTTCTTCTCAGACAAGATTATTTATCAACAACGGTGGAGAAATAAAAAATTTGTATGTTTCAAATGTCATCGTGTTTATAGTCATCAAAGACAATTGACTCGACATCTCCGCTACGAATGCGGTCTTGAACCGACATTCTTATGTCAATATTGTCCGTATAAATCTAAATTGAAACATAATTTAAAAACTCATATTAAATATAAACATTCAATACTTTTTTTGAATAGTTCACCTCCGGTTTAATTAGACGAGTTGGTGCAACTCCTTAAATACAACGGCTATTCAAAAGGATTTGGACCAAGAGGTAAGTCGAAAACTTAATTGGACACCAGGCAACGTTTCGTCCACTTACTGTAGGACTTCTTCAGTGGTTGGATTCATAAAGAGCCATATTATAAAAAAATTATACAGCCTTTGAAGGCTGAAGATGGCAGGGTTGATCCCAGCCGAAACGTTCCTAATAAAGAGTGTTCGTTACTGAATAGAGGCTCTATTATTTGGCTGCATCCTCTTTCCATTAAACATTATACTGTTCAGTTTTATAATATGATTCCAACCCCTGTAGAAGTCTACAATAAGTGGATGAAACGTTGTCTGGGGTTTTCGTCTCTTGGTCCAATTCCTTTTGAATATTGTGAAAAAGGTTCCTAACTTAATTTTAATTAATTAATTAAAAGATGTGAAAAAAAGAATGGATACAGATATGTATATTTCGGCCAATGTTTCGGTTAGATGTGTGTCCATCCTCAGGACTAGTGAGTTTTTTCTTATTACATACATATTAAAGATATATTTTCTTTGGCTGGAAATTGTGTATATTATTGATTATCAGTAGGCAGCCAGGATGAGAAATAAAACACGATTTTATTTCAATGTGCTCGTCGAAGTTTCCAGTGCTAATCGCCCCCTTTCTCAGAACTGAGCAACTTATATTTGACACCTGCTCTCTCCTGAGGAAGGGGGCGATTAGCACTGGAAACTTCGACGAGCACATTGAAATAAAATAGTGTTCTATTTTTCATCCTGGCCGCCTACTTAGCATCAATAACATCAATAACATATTACATTTTATATGTAAAGTATTAATAAATATAATAGGCCTACACATAACTATATCTGCTCTTTTTCTCATACCTTACAAGAATACACTCTAAATGATTTTTCCATAAAATAAAACCATCCTCTGGCCAAACGGCGACTCGCGAGCCACATGCGACTCTTTTTGAGTTTTATTGCGGCTCAATAAAAAAATTTCCTAAATTTGGTTCCGCAAAAACAAAATTTCCCGTAGGGCGGAAAACTTACGTTATGCAAAGGGGCAAATTTTTTTTCCGATTTGGCTTTTAAAAATTTTCAATCCAGTTCTAAGTATCACCAGGTGTGGCCACCCCTGCTCTATAACATCCGTGGTCAAGTATTATAGTATGCGTTAAAGAGAATTAAAAATTAAATTAATTAAAACTATATATAATGAATCATATGGGCTATATTAAATTTTAATTTTTCGTCAATATTGTATATGAAATATTTTCCCTCATGCATTTATTTGTTGGGCTTCTTAAAACTAAGAATATTTTGAAGTGTTGCAGTGTTCTTATTTCTTGTCACTTCCTCGACACTGTGACTGAAATGTTATATTTAAAAATGTATTTATTGCAAATCTACCTTTTATTCTAAAATATGTAATATTGACAAATAAATGATATAGAATTTGATTTAAAATCTGATTGAATTTATTTCCCTGATCCAAATTTTATCTTCCCTCATCATTAGTAGTATTTATTAAAATTAGTAGAAGGCCAAATGACAATTTCTCTTAAACATAATGCGCCGTCCTTTATTATGAATAAAGAATTATATACAGGGTGTTTCTAAAATAGGCTGTGGCACTTCTGGAGTGGTTTTCTTATATTCAAATAAAGAAAAAAGTTCCTTATACAATAGCATAGGTCCAAAAATGCTAGCCGTCATTTCGTTTTTTTTTTTTTCACCAAATTTTATTTATCTCCAGAATAGTTTGACTAATTGGACCCTGTTATGCATTAGTGTGTCAAGCGCCAAGAAATAATTAAAAATTGAGTTAAGCACGGAATATTGTTTCAAATGCTATAATTAATAGTATTTTTTATGAAATATGTCCTAAAAAAATTTATATTTAATATTCCTTGCACAACAAAAATTATTTATAATTAGGGCTCGGATTTATAGGCACTTAAAATCTTTAAAATAGGCAGGCAACTAAGCACTAAAAATTATTAAAATAGGCACTTAAAAAGGCATTTATTGTAAAAATAGGCACTTAAAAGGCACTTAAAAGGCATAAATTAAGAAATAATATAACAAATTTCAAAAATTGATGTCTTATTTTTGGTATTCTGGTGTGACTGGTCGCATAGAACACAATTTTTCTTAATTTCGGTAATTTAAAGGCTCATTCTGTACTTGTTTGCCAGAATATAAATAGAAATCAAATTTTTAAGTACTAATTTTTAAAATTTTACATTAAAAATAAATTTTTTTTTTTTTTTTTTTTTTTAAAAGTATTTTTTTTTTAAATCTCGGGGGGGGAGTAATTACTCCCTTTACCCCCCCCCTTGAAATATTTTCTTGATAATTCAAAAAATTTTAAATTTAGGCTAAGTATAGCTCGTAAAAAATTGAAATTGGCTATTTGAACTTAAAATAGGCACTAAAAAAGGCATTTATAGATAAAATAGGCACCAAAACCCAGAATCGGCCAAAATAGGCATTATAGGCACTAACAAATGCCTCTTATTTTATTCAGAATTTCATGAAACGTATACATATCATATTGGCCTAAATTTTAAGCCATAAATTAAAAAAAGGCAAATAGGGCGATATCCGAGCCCTATTTATAATCCAAAGAAAACAAAAAACTTTAATGTTAATTTTTCTCAAAACTCGGTAACAGGCTCTTGACACACTAATGCGTAACAGGGTCCATTTATGGTGAATTTTTTTAACACTAGCCCTTTTACCATGCTCTTTACCTACACCATAATTAGTTTTTTTTTTCACTAAATTTTATTTATCTCTAGAATGGTTTAACTAAATATGATTAACACTAGCCCTTTACTATGCCAAATTTCACCATAATTAGTCAAACCATTCAGGAGATACAAAAAATTTAGTCAAAAGATAAAAACAAAATGACTAGCGGGAAAATTAAGCATTTTTACACCTATACTATAAAAATTTTTTTTTAAATTTGAATATAATAAAACCATTCCATCAAGTTGTAGCAGCCTATTTCAGATACCCCTGTATATCATGAGCTGGATCATGAAGCCAATAAGGAGAAACATATGATTGAATATTTATTAATTCAAATAGGCGGAAAAAGGAGAGCCGCTCCATAGATCTGCCGATATGTACTCAGCATGCCCTACTACTGGACCACAATAATGATAGATCGCTAATTTTAGTCTGCAATTTCTCCTTTGACAAGACGTAGAGAAAGCATTAATAAGAAAGAAAAATTAAATGTTTCTCCATATTGACTTCATGGTCCAGCTCATGATAAATATAATTATTTATTAATTAATTTCACCTTTAAGAGGATTTCTCAAAGCGTCAGAGACTGACTTGAGTGTCGTTTATCCCGCAGACTGAAATTAGCGTTCTATCAAATTCAAATAGGCGACTGCGGTCCATTAGTAGGGCATGCTGAATACATATCGCCAAATCCCGGCTTTATCTACCTTTTTTCGCTTATTTGAATGAATAAATATTCGTTTATACGTACTTCAACTAATTTAAAAAGTTGTAGAATTTTCATGTAATTTTTATAAAGTTCTCTTTGAACATAGAAAATTTAATTTCACCTGCATTCGTCAAACTTTATTCTAATAGCCGCACTCTAAAGTCTATTTCTTATCGTTTTTATTTAAAAATATTTTAGTTAGAAAAGATAGTAAAAAGAAATCAGAGTGCGGGGAGGCATTTAGGGGGGGGGGGGCTACTGTCTCTCCTTTCTCTAAAATATATCTTTACCTAGCTTAAAGATAGTAAAAATGTGTAAATGTTAATCAGTTAATCACTTTAAACGTTTGTAAGTATTCTACAGAAGAAGACTATAAATAGTAATTTTTTTTTTTTTTTAATTTTAGTGCCTATGGCCTAGAGCAGTGTTTCCCAACCTTTTGAGGTCCACGGCACCCCAAAGGTGCGTTGGAAATAACATTACACACTAGGGGCACCCTTCCTTTTATTTTTTTTCCCTAGTAAAACGAAATTTTTTCCGCCCTGCTGAAAATTGTTTTCCCTCCCGTGAAAATCATTTGACCTTTTTTTTTAACAAAGCTAAATTTTTTCCGCACTCCGGAAAATTTTTGCCGCTTAAGTTTAAATCATTTGACCTTTTTTTAGCAAAACTTTATTTTTTCCGCTTCTTTATTTTTTAATTATATTTATTTTATTTTTTTTAGTTTATATAAATATCTCGCGGCACCCCTTAGTCATTCTCGCGGCACCCTTGGATGCCGGGGCACACCGGTTGGGAACCACTGGCCTAGAGTATTAGCTTTTGGTGCCATAAGTTAAGGGCAATCATTCCATCTTAGGAGAAAAATTTGTTGAAATCAATTGAAATAAATATGAACAGATTCTAAATAGCCTCAGATGCCGAAAAAGACCTTAAAAAAAATTATATTGTGTTGTTTTATGAAACCACGATGCAAGTGAAACTTTTTTTCGGGTCGTTGGCATTTAACTGAAAAAAGTGTTAAAAAAGTTAATAAATATATAAATATAAATAATAAAACGAACAAATAAAAATAATATTTTCATTAACAAACGAAACGACACTAATGAATTGGTGACCCCCCACCCTGCCCACACCTTCACTAAAGCTCTAGCGACAATAGAGCAGTCTCGTAGCGTAGTAAAGAAACCTGGTGTGAGTCGTCGGTGACGTCACGGCTTTAAATGCGGCGAAAAAAATTTGAGACGATGGAATAAAAGTTTCACTTTAAAAAAATGTAGTTGTATTTTGTGATTCATTCTTAAAAAAAAAAGTGAGAAATATTTTCAATTTTTTTCTCCTAAATTTAATCTCTTATTTTTCCAGTAGGTGTCTCTCAAAATATGAATCCAATTCCAATTGAAGATCTTCTCTTATACGAAAACAGCAACAACATCCAACATTGGAGAAACAGAAATCAGATGGTGTTACAAGCAGCAAGCAGCGATGACAAATATTTTTGTTCAACATGCCAGCGTGGCTATCGGCATAAACGCAATTTAGATCGCCATCTTCGCTTTGAATGCGGCCTTGAACCGCAATTTTTTTGTCAACTTTGTCCATATAAAAGTAAATTGAAATATAATCTACAAAAACATGTACTTCATATACACGAAAAATTTCGTTTTTTTAAAAATAAAAACAACTCTGACACACCCACTTGGGTTTCATAATTTAATGAGGAAATTATAAAAAGATGATATGAAGTGGATAACCAAACTAAAATATGTTCTATTTTTCCTCCTTGTCCTTTTTTTTTCTCTTTTTGAAAAATCCAATTCATTCACTACACGTATTTTACCATTATTTTAAAACAATTCTCACTTTATTTGACTAATCAATTAATATTGCAATATATGGTGTGTTTATATGAAGGACGGACAATATATTTTTGCTTCCAACATTGCTATCTATTGTGAGGTATGTCTTTGTGGCTGGAAGTATTATATTAAGGAGTCAAAAAAAAATCTAAGACATAGGCAGCCAAAATTATTTCTTTTATTATTGCCGTTCCAGGCTGACGTTTCGGCCACTGGTCTAGGCCATCTTCAGAGCCGGAAGCGAGAATAAATGAAAATTACAATTTCAGCGACACATTCGCATGAACGGAGAGCGCTCATAGGACTTTTTTTCGTTGTCCTATGAGCGCTCAAGTTCATGCGAATGTGTGTCGCTGAAATTGTAATTTTCATTTATTCTCGCCTCCAGCTCTGAAAATGGCCTAGACCAGTGGCCGAAACGTCAGCCTGGAACGGCAATAATTAAAGAAATAATTTTGGCTGCCTATGTCTTGGATTTTTTTTGACTCCTTAAATGCTATCTATGAATTTTCTGAATGACCTGGGATCATATTTTCCACTCTCGATAAAATCCAAAATTGTTTTCTATAGGAGAATTAATAAAAAAGAACAAAATATTTGTTTTTGTTTTCTTTTATTGAATAGAAACAAAATGAGGATTATATTAATAATATAATATAACAAAAATCATTTTCTAAAAACTTTAAATAAAATTTCTTTGTTCTATATATTTGGAGTGAAAGAGGATGTAGCCAATAATTGAGCCTTTATCTTTTAAAAATAATAATCTTTAATGCAAGGATTCACCCTGTCCCTTCAGCCATCAAAATATTCATATTCACAATAGTACAGTGGGCGCCACAAGTGTCTAATAGGTTCGAAAGTGGAGTTTTTTTTGCTTAGGCGATCAAAATGCTTAGGTTTATCTTAAAAGTCTTTTCCCCGTCAGTTGCATTAAAAAAAGATGTTTTATTTATTTTCAAAATATTGGTTTGGTTGACTAAGCTCAAGGCTCCACTCTCAAGCAGATCAGGCACTTGTGGCGCCCACTGTACCTACAAGCGATATTCAGAAATTCAAAGCTTAATATTTGTAAGCTTCTAATTACCACTGGATACCGGGGATGTTATTTGAGGGGCGGAGGGGGACAGAGGGGGCATTTGCCCCCTCCTCAAGGCTTTGGAAAAAATAGTAAATTCTGAGCTTAGCCCCTAAATACAAAAAAACTCACACTCTTTGTAAATAACTATAGAAGATGGTATAGATAAACATATAGAGGTATATATATGTTTATATGTAGCCTATATAAATTAAGTATCACAAGAAGGAAAATTTTTTTTTGCCCTCCAAGCAAAAACTGAAATGACATCGCTGCTGGGTTCTATTATAAATTTATATTCCCTGAACAAAATACACATCTTGTATTATTATCTATATGACTCTTTGAAGAATGAAGTGGCAAGGTTAATTCAATAAAGATTATTATTTTTAATTAGAGGCTCAATTATTGTCCGAATCCTCTTTCACTCGAAACATATTATCTACAGCCAGGATCTCTATTCTCTATTTTGTTCTATAAATAGAGATAAAACTTTTTAAATTGTAGTCCTGAAGAAGACTGGAACGTCAGAATTTTTTTAATATTCCTCTTCTATTTATGAGAATTTGATTTCAAAATATGTATCTATACTTATTATATTAAAATTATGCATATAATAATTTATATTTATTTAAATTATGAGCTATTCCTAATTGTTTTTTATGTATAAAATAAAATATCGGGAACATATAATTGTGATTTTTCTATTCACTTGCTGTGCTGTTTGATGTTTTATCAAATTAAAATATTTGTAAGTTATTAAATTGATTGGCTTTTTTCTTTTTCCTAACTTTTTTTGTTTTTTTCTGATCCTTTATGCTATTGGAATTTTATTTATTGTTTCGGTGACCAAACGTTGCCTATTTTATGCTACCTAAATAAGTTATTAAATTAAATCGAATCTATATTTGTGACTGTCCACATGAAAAGGTATCAAATCTACACCGGGGTCAAAATTGAATTTTTATACTTTCTGCACCGAACACACCCTGCTAGCAAGCCTGTGTTTTTATTTTTTAGAATTTTTTTTTTATCATTTTTTTGTTTGGAAGATATGAATTTTTAAAATTTTGGGTATGAAAAATCTAGTTTTGAGAAAAATTAGTTTAATAGTCTTGTTTTTTCAAATTTTTTATATAAAATACATCGATTCTGATGAATTGAATATTTCATCATATACTGGATAAGATAAAGAACTAAAGAATCGGAATCAGTAATTTAAAAAAAAAAAATCGATTTTTTTGAACTTTTTTTAATCGGCTTTTCTGAAAATTTAGCCCAGCGAAGATTTGGTACCTTTTCATGTGGAAGGTCACATTTGTATTTTACAGATTCTTTTGCGGTTTCTAATGAATTAATGACCTTCATTGAAAATCAATGTGAAGAAATGTTATATCGTTGTCCTAAATGTAAACTAGAATTTTCAACAACTACTCATTTAAGTTAATATTTCCTTGAGATACAAAATTGAAAGTTGCTCTTCAGGCATATTTATTCTGTAAATTAATTTTAGGAATATTTTTAGTTCTACTGTTCCCATCTTCATTCTTCCTATTTCACTTCTCTCGGCTTATAACCATTAGATGAGATCTTTCTCTTCAATAATTTTTTCATCCTTTAAAGCCAAATTATTTTTTATTCACAAGATAATTAAATTTTTTTATTTGATTTTTTTTTTGTTTTTAAACATCCTAAATAGGTTTTTAAATTAAATCTAGTCTATATTTGTATTTTACAGATCCTCTCGGGGTTTATGATGAGTTAATGACCATCCCTGAAAATCGACCTGAAGAAATGAGTCTTAAACAACAATTCACACTATCTACTGATTTAAACGAACATACATTTTTAAATTTCACCCCTCACGATAAGCCCTTTGCCTGTCCTTATTGCCCTTCTCGTTTCTCATATAAAACAAGCATAAGAACTCATATCAATTCTATTCATAACGACTCGATACAGGAATTCTTTCGTTGCCACAAATGTAATAAAGATTATAAACATAAAAATCATTTGACACATCATTTAAGGTATGAATGCGGCGTTGAGCCAAAATATCAATGCGAATTTTGCACTTATAGGTCAAAAAAGAAATCAAACCTTAAAGGGCATATCAAACGTAAACATTCCAATTAAGTATTTCTACAGTTTTAAGATGACACTAGATGACTGACTGGCACATCGAATAATTCTTTTTTTTATTTAAAATTATTTAACGTCTTATTTTGGCATCTGAGGGATCATATTGAAAGTCACGAATTGACTTCTTGGTTTGGTTACCAAATAAAAAAAAATAAAACGCTTTAGCAAATTTGTAAATTATTTTCTTGTTCCTGAGAAGTAGCACTGAGGTAGGGATCTCGCCTCTTTTGCTAGTGTTCGCTTCTCAATTGTTTTTTTTTTAAATAAAATATATATAGAATTTATTTAGACGAGGATCTAGATGCTTTAATAGGAGAATTAAATTCAAGTATGATACACAAGGTTTTTTGTTTCAATGATTTATTTCCACTTCTGATGATGACACATATGGTGACGAAATATGTATAAAGTGTTAATGTTAAATAAATAAATCATTGAAACAAAAAACCTTGTGTATCATACTTGAATTTAATTTAATGTTTCAACTAAAGCCAACGGTTACCAGTTAATCTAGATGCTTGTTAAAGAGGTTTAAAAAAAAATTGTTAATAAAACATGAGCTGTGAATACTACCTTAGTTTTAATAATTAAAAAAAAACTTGTAATTATTTTTCTCTTTTTCCTAACTTACATTTCTGTTCGATATTTAAAAATACATGTTTTTATTCTGTCCATATCTGGTTCAAATAAAAATTGAAATTTCTAAAACAAACCATGTTATGTTTTATTTATTTTTTGGCAATTTTTTATATCATAACCCCAAAGAAGAAGGAAAATTCACGTTATTTTTATTTTCTCTTTAATTTGAATTATGAGAATTATGTGTTAATATATATAGGCCTATATATATATATATATATATATATTTAGAGAGAGATAGAAAGAAAGTATTGGATTCATGTCATTTTTCTCATCATTTAAAGTCATTGGCAAATTAATTATTTTATAACAAGACCATTTTTGTTGGTGAGACCAAACGCCTCTTGGCTATGCAAAGCAGAATCTCCAGCATTTCCGGGGCATCGTTATGCTGTCCATTGCACCAGACCACCGGACCCTCAACCTACACCAACAAATCTCTCTTCCCCTTATATACAAGTTACAGCTACAGCATTTTACTAACAAAGTGAGAAACATTAAAGAAAAATTTCCCCCGCTATTTAAACCAGTAGTGGGACAGACATCTGGGTCTGATCTAACGTACTACTGCAAGCAGGAAAATCTCTCCTTAAGGCCGTTAAGTTATAGTTAAATATTTTTCGAGATCTTTATATTTGAAAAAGATATTAGTATTTAAATAGCGGCAGACAAGTGAGAAATTGTTCTTTAATGTTTATGACTTTGTTAGAAAAATCCTCGGTTAACTTGTATATAAGGAGAAATGTGTTTTGCTGGTGTAGGTCGAGAGTCCAGTGGCCTGGTGCAATGGACAGCACGGAAAGGCTAGAGATCCTGGGTTCGATTCTCGGAGGCCATGGAGCTATATCTATGACTCAGTTAAAGCCCGAATCGAGGTATTTTGAATTCTAATATCAGTATTCGAATATATAAATCTCGAAAAATATTTAACTAATTATTTTTTATTTAAAAAGATAAAAAATATCTGAAAACTCAAACAAAATAAAATTTAATTATTTGTAGATCCCCTAAATAAATTTTTAAATTAAATCTAGTCTATATTTGTATTTTACAGATTCTATCGGGGTTTATGATGAGTTAATTACCATATCTGACAATCGACGTGAAGAAATGAAATTTCGTTGTCGTACATGTAGACTACAATTCACATCACCTACTCTGTTAAGACAACATACATTTTTAAAATGTACCCCTCGAGATAAGCCCTTTTCGTGTCCCCATTGTCCTTTGCGTTTCGGGGATAAACAACACATGAAACGCCATATCAATTCTATTCATAACGACTCGATACAGGAAATCTTTCGTTGTCACAAATGTAATAAAGATTATAAATATAAATGTAATTTGAATCAACATTTAAAGGATGAATGCGGCGTTGAGCCAAAATTCCAATGCGATTTTTGCCCTTATCGGTGTAAAAAGAAATCAAACCTCAAAATGCATATCCATCGAAAACATTCTTATTAAAAATTTCATCATTATGACTTTTGTACAGGTTTGTGACGTCACTGGATATCTAACTGGCTCCTTGAATAATTCTTTTTTTTTTTTAACAAAATCACTTAGATTATGAAGGATTTTTTTTTTTATTTCAATTTGTTTAATGTGTCATTTTGGCATCTGAGGGATCATATTGAAAGTCACTTCTTGGTTTGATTACCAAATAAAAAAAATATTATAGCAAATTTAAATATTAATGTAGATTCAGGCCAAAATTTAATTCCACTAGACGTTTCGGGATTCTGAATGAACCCCTTCTGAAGATGAGAAACATTGACTATATATTGGAATTAAATTTTGGCCTGAATATACCATCCATAACAAGCTTTAATATTTCACTATACCAGGGTATATACCACTACACCAGCTCGCCTTTTTGGCACGGGTAACCTCAATTGTTTTTTCTTTTTTCTTTGCTTCCATTTCAGTTGTATATTTAAAAATAAATATGTGTATTCTGTCTATATCTGGTTCAAATAAAAATTTAAATTTCTAAAACCAACTGTGTTATATTTTATTTATTAATTTTTTTTCGCCATTTTTTATATCATTATATTTAAGAGGAGGCAAGTGGCTAAGCTCTGGATTACAGATCTGAAATTTCAACACAATTCGTTCGAAACCAGCTTGCCAGAAATAATTCAAACCTTCCCGAAGTCTCCTCTTTTGTTTGGAAAGTGGAAGAAAATTTCACCCCATAGACACAAGGGGTGTGCCTTAAAAATGACGATTACTCTGACTGGGTAACCCAAGAACTTGTGAGGCGGGTGTTTGAGAAGGAGCATACCTCATAAAATCCAAATCCAATATATTTTAATTTTACTTTTCTTTTTTAGTCTTCTTCAGTATGTTACAACTCTTGAATCAATTTTTTTTGTTTTATAGAATTTTCCAGTTTTTTCCACTAGCAAATTAATTATTTTTAAATAAATTTACTAATTTTTTGTTTTATTTTTAAACTGCTTAAATAAGTTTTTAAATTGTATCTTGCCTATATTTCTATTTTGCAGATCCTCTCGGGGTATATGATGGGTTAAAATACATACCTGAAAATCGACGTGAAGAAGTGAAATTTTGTAGTCCTAAACTAGAATTCTCAACAACTACTCATTTAAAAGAACATAGGGATTTAAAATGTGATACCTCTAGGCCCTACGCCTGTCCCCATTGTCCTACGCGTTTCATTTTTAAACATAACATGAAACGCCATATCAAATCTATTCATAACGACTCAATACAGGAAATCTTTCGTTGTCACAAATGTAATAGAGATTATAAATATAAACAAAGTTTGACTCAACATCTAAAGGATGAATGCGGCGTTGAGCCTAAATTTCATTGCAATTTTTGCAATTATCGGTGTAAACAGAAATCAAGCCTCAAAACGCATATCAAACGTTTACATTCCAATTAAGTGTTTTATTTTTTGAACAATTTTATATTATTCTAAATAAAATACTTTAAAATATATCTACGAGTATATAAACTGTGCAAAATTAAAATAAATATATTTTGGACAAATTTGAGTACCTATTTGTAAGTAAATTTTAAGAAAAAAAAATGTTTGAACCCCCCCCCCCCCCCCAAGAAAAAATTGAAATGATGCCACTGTTGCCGCATCATTGTAGGCCTGTCTTTGTGTCTGTGAACAAAATATTTCAAAAATGAAAAGAGCTAGGAAGTTGAAATTTATATTTAAGTTAAGTATCTCCCTGGCCCATAAAACGAAGCTTTTGAACAAAATCGACCTTCATGGTTAAGTACTAGTACTTTACTGATGTAGTTTATCTGTTTGTTTGTTTTTTTTTCGAATTTCTCAAAATTAGCTTCAGCGATTTTGATTAAAATTCAAAAATCAATTATTTTTTCGATGCTCTTTAAAATGTATTTTCTCATTTTGCCTTTGAAAAATTACAAATAAACCGAAAATCAAATTATTTTACTAATGATAACAATTGTGAAAGCCTAAACTCCAAAATTTAATCAAAATCGTTAAAGCGAATTTTGAGGAAAAAAACAAACAGAAAAAGTTCATCAGTAAAGTACTAGTACTTTTTGGCCAATTTTGTTTAAAAGCTTATTTTCACGCTCGAGGGAGGGGGAAGTGCCTAATTTAAATATAAAATTTCATCCTCGTAGCTCAATTCCTTCATGCTTAAAATTGAACACACACAGACAAACAGACCATGTTGCGAAAACCACTTTTTTGGATTCATGGGACCTCAAAACGTGTATATCCATCAAAATCTCGACATCAAATTTTCGACAAGAATCCAATACTTTCTCTCTCTATGTATTAACATTTATAGATGTAAGAGAAAGTAATAAATATTTTTATTCTATCTATATCTGATTCAAATAAAAATTTAAATTTCTAAAATCAACTGTGTTATATTTTATTTATTAATTTTTTTTTGGCCACTTTTTATAGCATTATATTTAAGAGGAAGCAAGTGGCTATGCTGTGGATTACGGATTTTAAGTCTCAACACGTCTCAGGTTCGAATCCAGCTTGCCGGAAATAATTCAAACTTTGCCGAAGTCTCCTCATAGGGTGGGAAATTGGAAGAAAATCCTCATCCTACAGACAAAAAGGGCAATTTGAGGTGGCCGATGTGCCTTAAAAATGAGGATTACTCAGACTGGATAACCCAGGAACTGCCCGGTGGTTGAAAAGGGGCATTACATCCGACTGCGTAACCGGGATTTTGCCGAACTGTGTGAGCCTGGTGTTTGAGAAGGAGCAATAACTCGATTTTTTAATCAAATGTGATCGATCTGCACTTTTGATTAAAAAGTCGAGCAACTATCTCTCAACTCTTATAATGTCTTAGCTGCCTATTGAAGCGCGCACACGATCGACAGTTTAGTTGGCCAATTAAAAAAAAAAATTATAAATTGCAAAATTTCAATTTAAAAATCATAAATAGAGCATAAATTCAGGAATAATATTATATTACTATTTACACCCATACTCATCCTCATCAATTAAAAAACTTTTCGGGATGTTGTAAGAATTTTTTATAGAGCCTGTGGAAAGCTCCTTTTCTTAGTCTCTCACTATTTATTGGATGGACCCAGTACCACCGTTTTGGATTTTTTTCGATTTTCTTTTTTGATATATAATAAAGAAATTAATAATGCCTTCTTTTTTAACATCTTTACCGTTGAAGGTCCAAATATAATACAATATTGAACAATAATGGAATTAAAAAGTTGAGTCGATATCGATCACCTGTGCGCATACTACACAACTAAACAGTTTAGTTGGGCAAAAATTGATTATGCATCACAAATTTAGGCCAATTCAACTAAATAGTTTAGTCGATTTAAAATCGACCGTGTGCGGTCAGCCTAAAGGATGAATGCGGCGTTAAGCCTAAATTTCTTTGCAATTTTTGCCATTATCGGTGTAAACAGAAATTAAACCTCACAGTGCATATCAAACGTATACATTCCAATTAAGTATGGATTTTATTTTTTTATAAGTTTGTTACATCACTGGATGACTATAATTAGCACCATGAATTATTTTATTTTATTTTTTATGTATTTGAGCAAAAAACGTATATTAATTTGCTTCATTTCTGTAAGGAGAAAAACAGGGATATTTTTTTCAAATAAAAGAGTAATAAAGAAATATTGTAATTTTTTTTCGGAATTCTTGTGGTCAAAGAATGAATAATTATACAAACAAATAAAAATTAACGCTTTTATTTTACTTTATGATTATTCAAAAATTTGAACACATAACTGAAATTATTTCTCTCTTTTTTGTTTTTAAATGAAAGCATTTTTTTTAAATTACCGTTTATATTTTATATTTTTTAGATTTTTACAGTATGTATGTAAGAACTCGTAAGTTAAATGTGTTCTTTCTGTTTTTGTTTTACAGATTATTTCTGGGTTAACGATGAGTTAATGACCATCCCTGAAAATCGACGTGAAGAAATGAAATTTTGTTGTCCTAAATGTAAACTACAATTCACATCATCTACTGATTTAAATGAACATATAGTTTTAAAATGTACTCCTCGGGTTAAGCCCTTTGCCTGTCCCTATTGCCCTGCGCGTTTCATTGAGAAAAATTACGTTAAACGCCATATCAAATCTATTCATAACGATTCGATACAGGAAATCTTTCGTTGTCACAAATGTAATAAAGATTATAAATATAAAGCTGATCTGACACGACATTTAAAAGATGAATGTGGCGTTGAGCCTAAATTTCAATGCAATTTTTGCACTTATAAGTGTAAAAAGAAATCTTCCCTCAAAGACCATATCAAACGTAAACATTCCAATTAAGTATTTTTATTTTGGGTGGCGGTTTGTGACCAGGGCGGCTACAGACCTGGAAAATCTTAAAAACCTCTCGGCTCTTGTACATGAGTTCGCTTCACAATTGTTTTTCTAAATTAAATTTATATTGAATTTATTTAGACGAGGCTGTCTGTTAAAGACGTTTAAAAAATTTGTTCAAAAAAATATAACCTTGGTTTCAATAATGTTATTTGTAATTATTTTTTTGTTTTTTCCCATCTTCCATTTCGATATATAAAAATAATTGTTTTTATTCTATGTTTGGTTCAAATTAAAATTGGGATTTCTAAAACAAACTAAGTTATTTTTTGTTTTATTTATTAATGTTTTAGGCCGTTTTTTCAGTTTATTTTAATAAAAAACATTTTTTTTTTTATATTTGCTTTTTTTTTTCTTCAGTATACAATATATATGTTACAACTCTAAAGTTTTCTATCTGTTCTTTGTGTCTCCAGTTTTTTCCTGTACTAAATGATTTATTTTTTTTTTATGAAATAGCAATTTTTTTTTCTACACAATAAATAAGTTATTAAATTACATAACTTGTCAATATTTGTATTTTACAGATCCTCACGGGGTTTATGATGAGTTAATGAACATCCCTGAAAATCGCCGTGAAGAAATAAAATTTCATAGTCCTAAACTAGAATTCTCAGCAAGTACTTATTTAAAAGAACATAGCGTTTTAAAATCTGATACTCCTAGGCCCTTCGCCTGTCCTCACTGCCCTTTGCGTTTCATTATGAAACATCACCTGAAAGGCCATATCAATTCTATTCATAACGATTCAGTACAGGAAATATTTCGTTGTCACAAATGTAATAGAGATTATAAATATAAACAAAGTTTGACCCAACATCTAAAGGATGAATGCGGGGTTGAGCCTAAATTTAATTGCAATTTTTGCAATTATCGGTGTAAAAAAATCAAACCTCTTAGCGCATATCAAACGTGTACATCCCCATTAAGTACGCATTTTATTTTTTGTACAAGTTTATGACATCACTGGATGACTTATTAGCTCCAGGAATTATTTTATTTTTTATGTATTTGAGCAAACGACTTATTTTTATTGTATGAATTTGCTTCATTTCTCAAAAGTAAAAAATATTGATACTTCATGCTTTTCAAATAAAAGAATAATAAAGAAATATTGTATTTTTTTTTCGGAATTCCGATTGTCAAAGTATAAATAATTTTTTAAACTATCAATGAGCTATTATTTTATGTCATGAATAGAGACCGGATTTTAAGCAAAATGCTTATTGCTCAATTTTATAAGCAACCATTAGATATTTAATTTCTATACGAATTAGGAAAAACTAAGTGTATTGAGATTGCATTTTTTATGCTTTTTTTGCTTTTTTTGTGTTTTCATGCTTTTTTTCCCTTTCGTGCTTATTTGAACTTATTTTACGAATATTCATAATTTTTTTTTTTTTTTTTTATTAAAAAACACTTTTTTCTCATTCACACACGCATACACCAGGGACGTATATAAGGGGGGGGGGGGAAGAGGGCCCGCCCCCCCAAAAAAAAAAAAATTCCAAAAACCCCGTAGTGCGAAAAAATATAGCCCTGTAAAAAATTTTTTTCCGCAGGGTGAAAAAATTTGGTTCCGCAAAAACAAAATTTTTCGCAGGGCGGGACGGAATAAATTTAGTTTCTTTAAAAAAAAATTTGTATACGCCATTGGTATGAGTAAAAATCTGGTGTGACTGTCGCACAGCACACAACTTTCTCTTACCTTCGGTAATCGAAAGTTGTGTACTGTGCTTGTCACACCAGATTTTTTGTGTCGACATGTATTTAGTTCCCGGCAGTAGGGAATATTTGAATTCAGATGTAAAATTTATAAGTATGGGAAAATATTTATATTTTGTTACCATGGCAACCATTTCTCCTATCTTTTCTATGGAGTGCAAGAGTAAAGTGGTCTTCAAACAATTTTGAGGGCAAAACGAGAATATACATTTGAAAGAGCATCTAAAAAATAATTGATTTTTGAATTTTAATCAAAATCGTTAGAGCGAATTTTGAGAAAATCGAAAAAAACTGAAAAAGTACATCAGTAAAGTACTAGTACTCTTTGGCCGATTTTGATTAAAAGCTTATTTTTCCGGTCCCGGGGGGTGTTTAACTTATATATAAAATTTCAGCCTCATAGCTCAATTCCTTCATGCTTAAAAGTGAACACAGACACACACACACACCCACCCACCCACACACCCACCCACCCACACACCCACCCACAGACAGACCATGTCGCGAAAACCACTTTTTTGGATTCAGGGGACCTCAAAACGTGAAGATCCATCGAAATCTCGACATCGAATTTTTGACATGAAACCAATACTTTCTCTCTATATATATATTACATATATACATAGGTAAGAGAAAGTAAAAATTGCTTATGAGATGCTTTTTTTCAACTTTTATGCTTATTTAACAACTTTTTATTCAAGTTTTTGATGCTTTTTTAAGCACTTTTTTTTCCATTTTTTTATGCTTTTTTGTCCGGTCTCTAGTCATGAATATTCGATAATTTTAATAATTTCTCTAATTTTCGTTAATTTTAAATAAAAGTGTTTTTTTTTTTTTTTTATTTCTACTTTTCTATGTCTTCTTCAGTATATATATATTACAACTCACTTTAAATGTGTTTACTGTTCTGGTGTTCTCCAGTTTTTTCCGTTAGCAAATTATTTTTTTATAAAATAACATTTATTTTTATTTCTACACTCCCTAAATAAGTTTTTAAATTAAAACTTGTATATATTTGTATTTTACAGATTCTCTCTGGGTTAATTATGAGTTAATGACCATCCCTGAAAATCGACGAGAAGAAATGATATTTCGTTGTCTTAAATGTAGTCTACAATTCACATCATTTACTTACTGATTTAAATGAACATATAGTTTTAAAATGCACTCCTCGGGAAAAGCCCTTTGCCTGTCCCCATTGCCCTGCAAGTTTCATTGACAAATATTACATAAAACGCCATTTCAATTCTATTCATAATGATTCAATAGGAAAATCTTTCGTTCTCATAAATGTAATAGAGATAAATATAAAAAATATTTGAATCAACATCTAAAGGATGAATGCTGTATTGAGCCAAATTGTCAATGCAATCCCTTAAAGAGCATATCAAACGTAAACATTAAGTGGGTGCTGGTTTGTTACATCAATGGATGACTGAGTGGCACCTGGAATAATTCTTTTTTTTTAAATTATCACTTAGATTATGAATAATTTTTTTTTTATTTTTTTTTTTGATTAACCTCTTTTTCAACTTAGTTTTTTTTCCATGAAATAATTTTTTTTTTTTTTTAAATTTCTAAACACTCAAATAAGTTGTTAAATTAAATCTAGTCTATATTTGTATTTTACAGATCGTCTTGGGATTTATGATGAATTAATGGCCGTCACTGAATATCGACGTGAAGAAATGAAATTTCGTAGTCCTAAACTAGAATTCTCAACAAATACTCATTTAAAAGAACATAGTTTAGTTTTAAAATGTGATACCCCTAGGCCCTTCGCCTGTCCTCACTGCCCTTTGCGTTTCATTCAGAAACATCACCTGAAAGGTCATATCAATTCCATTCATAACGATTCGATACAGGAAATCTTTCGTTGTCATAAATGTAATAGAGATTATAAATATAAAACTGATTTGAACCGACATTTAAAGGATGAATGTGGCGTTGAGCCTAAATTTCAATGCAATTTTTGTCCTTATAAGTGTAAAAAGAAATCTTCTCTCAAAGAGCATATCAAACGTAAACATTTCAATTAAATACCAATTTTATATTTTGTACAAGTTTGTAACATCACTTATTAACACCAGGAATTATTTAATTTTTTATGTATTTAAGCAAAAAACATATTTTAATTGTATGAATTTGCTTCATTTCTTATAGATGTTTTTTTATTTATTATTAGCTTATAGATGCTTTTTATTTATTATTGGCTGCATCCTCTTCATCTCATTAATCTTATTTATATAACAGCCACAATTCGTTTTATACTTCATTTCTTAAATGTAAAAAATACGAATACTTCAACCTTTTTAAAAATGTGTTTTTTCTGTTTTTGGATCTCCAGTTTTTCCGTTAGCAAATTATTTTAGGCCTATATAAAATAACATTTATTTTTATTTCTACACACCTTAAATAACTTTTTAAATTAAATCTAGTATATATTTGTATTTTACAGATTCTATCTGGGTTAATTATGAGTTTATGACCATCCCTGAAAATCGACGTGAAGAAATGAAATTTCGTTGGCCTAAAGGTGAACTACAATTCACACCATCTACCGATTTGAGCGAAAATACATTTTTAAAATGTACCTCTCGGGATAGGGATAGGCCCTTTGCCTGTCCCTATTGCCCTACACGTTTCACTGAGAAATACTGCGTGAAACGTCATATCAACTCTATTCATAACGATTCGATACAGGAAATCTTTCGTTGCCACAAATGTAATAAAGATTATAAATATAAAGCTGATTTAACACGACATTTAAAGGATGAATGTAGCGTTGAGCCCAAATTTCAATGCAATATTTGCACTTATAAATGTAAAAAGAACTCAAACCTCCTAGCGCATATCAAACGTAAACATTCCAATTAAATATTTTATTTTGGGTGCCGATTTGTCACATCACTGGACTGACTGGCACTTGGAATAATTCTTTTTTTAACAAAATCACTTAGATTATTTTATTTAAATATGTTAAACCTCCCTTTTTCATCTGATATTCTAGTTTAATCAGTTATAGCAATATTTTTAAAATATAATTTTCTTGTATCTGAGACCTAGCACAAAGGTAGGGGTCTCACCTCTTGTGCAATAGTTAGATTCTCAATTGTTTTTCAAAGTTAAATTTATATAGTCGTGGTTCTTAGATGTCTGTAACAGACGTTAAAAATTTTTTTTTTTGTTTAAACACTTTTTCCTCATTCACACTCACCCTTAATGTTACATCCAAATGGCTTAAATAAAATCATCGGACTGCCTGGTGTCCGAACCCGCGACTTTTGGTATACGAGGTTAGCACGCTAACCCCTACACCAAGCCCCGAGGGCAAAAAAAAATTTTTTAAATAAATATTATCTTAGTTTTAATAATAAAATTATATTTTGTTTATTTTTGGTTCAAATAAAAATTGCAATTTCTAAAACAAACTGTTTTATATTTTATTTATTAAAATCTTTTTGGCCAAAGCCCCGAAGAAGATGGAAAAGTCCCTGTTATTTTTATTTTCTCTTCAATTTGATTTAGTAGAATCTGATTTAAATATATTATAAATTAATAGCTTTATAAGAGGTGTTTACTCTTAGCACTATGTGTTTTATTTTCAGTAATATAATATATTAATGTTTTATTTCTGATTTTTTATAACACATTTTTTTCAAATGTATATTCTCATTTTGCAATTGAAATCTTCTGAAGACCACTTTACTCTTGTATTTCATAGGGAAGATAGGAGAAATGGTTGCCATAGTAACAAAATATAAATATTTTCCCATACTTATAAATTTTACATCTGAATTCATATGTTCCGTACTGTCGGGAACTAAATATATGTAGACACAAAAAATCTGGTGTGACAAGCACAGTACACAACTTTCGATTACCGAAGGTAAGAGAAAGTTGTGTGCTGTGCGCCAGTCACACCAGATTTTTTTTATATAAAATAACGATTTTTTTTTATTATTATTTCTAAACTCTAAATACGTTTTTGAATTAAATCTTGTGTATATTTGTATTTTACAGATTCTATCTGGTTTAATTATGAGTTAATGACCATGCCTGAAAATCGACGAGAAGAAACGAAATTTCGTTGTCCTAAATGTAGACTACAATTCACATCAACTACTGATTTAAATGAACATATTGTTTTAAAATGTACTCCTCTGGTTAAGCCCTTTGCCTGTCCCCATTGCCCTGCGCGTTTTATTGAAAAATATAACATGAAACGTCATATCAAATCTATTCATAACGATTCGATACAGGAAATCTTTCGTTGTCACAAATGTAATAGAGATTATAAATATAAAAACGATTTGACACGACATTTAAAGGATGAATGTGGCGTTGAGCCTAAATTTCAATGCATTTTTTGCACTTATAAGTTTAAAAAGAAATCAAACCTCACAAAACATATCAAACGTATACATTCTAATTAAGTATTTTATTTTGGATTCTGGTTTGTCTCATCACTGGATGACTGACTGGCACCTGAAATAATTCTTTTTTTTTTTAACAAAACCGCTTAGATTAGAATAGGAATTTGTTTTTATTTATATTTGATTAACCTCTTTTTACTTTCTCTTACCTCTATATATCGTATATGTTATTATATAGAGAGAGAAAGTATTGGTTTCATCTCAAAAATTCGATGTCGAGATTTTGATGGATATATACGTTTCGAGGTCCCCTGATTCCAAAAAGTGTTTTTCGCGACATGGTCTGTCTGTGGGTGGATGTGTGTTCAATTTTAAGCATGAAGGAATTGAGCTAGGAGGTTGAAATTTAATATTTAAGTTAGATACCCCCCTGGAGCGTGTAAATAAGCTTTTGAACAAAATCGGCCAAAGAGTACTAGTACTTTACTGATGTTCTTTTTCACTTTTTCTCGATTTTCTCAAAATTCGCTCCAACGATTTTTTTTCTAATTCATAAATCAATTATTTTTTAGATTCTCTTTAAAATGTATATTCTCATTTTGCCATTGAAATCTTCTGAAGACTACTTTACTCTTGTATTTCATTGGAAAGATATGAGAAATGGTTGCCATGGTAACAAAATAATATAAATATTTTCCCATACTTATAAATTTTACATCTGAATTCAAATGTACTGTCGGGAACTAAATATATGTTGACACAAAAAATCTGGTGTGACAAGCACATTACATAACTTTCGATTACCGAAGGTAAGAGAAAGTTGTATGCTGTGCGCCAGTCACACCAGATTTTTTCATCTGAAGTTCTATTTAATGTCACTTCAACACTATAGCACTATATTTGAAATTGAATTTTCTTGTACCTGAGATGTAGCACACAGGTAGAGATCTCGCTTCTTGTCCAAGAGTTTTTTTTACAATTGCTTTTCTAAATTAAATTTATACGTTCAATTTATTTAAATGACGTTTTTAGATGTCTCTTAGAGACGTTTAAAAAAATTTGTTAATAAAATATTACCCTTGTTTTAATAATAAAACTATTTGTAATTATTTAATTTTTTTTTTTCTTTAATTTCATTCCGATATATAAAAATAAATGTTTTTATTCGATGTTTGGTTCAAATAAAAATTGAAATTTATAAAACAAACCATGTTATGTTTTATTTATTAAAATTTTCTTTGGACATTTTTTATATCCACGAAGAAGAGAAAGATGCGATATTTTTATTTTCTCTTCAATTTATTGATAATTTATTCAGGAGACGTTCCATATGCTGCCGACTCGTCCGTCACTCGGGTCACTCGCCTCGTTCAGTATTGCTTAACTGCAATCATTTCAGTAACTGCTTCTCTTACCAGTTGTCCACCCTAGGCATTTAAAATATAGTTTTGGAGCAAAAAACTTGTTCTGATATAAATTTGAAATGTTAAAAATACAAAATACTTGGACCCTTTTGAATCAAAGAGTAAAATATATTGTAATTTTTTCGACGTTTGAAGGGGTGAAGAATAGATAATTCTTTAAACTTTCAATGAACTCTCCACGCTTTTATTTTAAGTTATAAATAAACATTCGACAATTTTAACTTTATTCTTTTGAGTTCATTTTATATAAAAACATTTTTTAAATGCTACTTTTTTTTGTCTTCTTCATTATGTATGTTACAACTCTTAAATCTGTTCTTTTTTTCTTGGGGTTCTCCAGTTTTTTCCAGTAGAAAATCAATTATTTTTTCATATAAAATAACCATTTTTTTTTTTTTTTAATTTCTAAACACTAAATATCTTTTTGAATTAAATCTTGTCTATATTTGTATTTTACAGATTCTATCTGGTTTAATTATGAGTTAATGACCATCCCTGAAAATCGACGTGAAGAAATGAAATTTCGTTGTCCTAAATGTAGACTACAATTCACATCAACTACTGATTTAAATGAACATATAGTTTTAAAATGTACTCCGTGGGATAAGCCCTATGCCTGTCCCCATTGCCCTGCTCGTTTCAATGAGAAATATAACATAAAACCCCATATCAATTCTATTCATAACGACTCGATACAGGAAATCTTTCGTTGTCACAAATGTAATAGAGATTATAAATATAAAAAAGATTTGAATCGTCATTTAAATTATGAATGCGGAGTTGAGCCTAAATTTCATTGCATTTTTTGCACTTATAAGTGTAAAAAGAAATCATCCCTCACAGGGCATATCAAACGTAAACATTCCAATTAAGTATTGTATTTTGGGTGGCCAGGGTATTTAATGGAACCGGGAATTATCATGGAAATTTTAAGGAATTTTGAAAAGCATCAGGAAACTTTATCGCGCCTTCTAAAGCTATTTGAAATTAGTTTTTTTTTGACGTGACAACGTCTTACAAATCATGTGTCTATAGTGGCATGTTAGAGGGGCTTGCACGAAAAAGTTTATTGGCTTGAATAACTCCTCTGTCTTAAGAGGTATAATTATGAGAAATATACGGTTAGAAAGCATGAGTTTTCAGCTAAAGATTTCACCATTTATTTTTTCCTATCATTTTATTTTACCGCGCTGCGGTAAATTCTAATTTGAAAGTTTAAACCCCTGTAGATTCTGAACGGCTAATCAGATCAGACTAAATGGGATGTCATTTGGTGCAGAAAGAAAACCTCTAATACAATAAATAAAAAAATCCCGAGTAATTAACTCCAAGATTGTTTTTTTCTCGAAAAACCTCATTTTTTAGGCAAAAAAATATCGAAAAATAGCCCTACTTGTGCAACGCATAGGGACTTGACCATAAAAGCTACATTAAATCTAAATATAGTTTTAGAAAGAGTGGTTCAATACCCCCAGGGCTTTTTTTCTTTTTTTTGATATGACGTCATTTTACCGCATGAGAACACTCGGCGGGATTTCGTTTTTCAAAATTTTAAACCCCTGTAGATTCCGAACGGCTAATCAGATCAGACTACATGAGATGTCATTTGGTGCAGAAAGAAAACCTCTAATAGAATAAATAAAAAAATCCCGAGTAATTAACTCCAAAATTGGTTTTTTCTCGAAAAACCTCATTTTTTAGGCAAAAAAATATCTAAAAATAGCTCTAATTGTGCAACGCATAGCGACTTGATTATAAAAGCTACATTAAATCTAAATATAGTTTTAGAAAGAGTGGTTCAATACCCCCAGGGCTTTTTTCTTTTTTTTGATATGAGGTCATTTTACCGCATGAGAGCACTCGGCGGGATTTCGTTTTTCGAAATTTTAAACACCTGTAGATTCCGAACGGCTAATCAGATCAGACTAAATGAGATGTCATTTAGTGCAGAAAGATAACCTCTAATAAAATAATTAAAAAAATCCCGAGTAATTAACTCCAAAATTTTTTTAATTGTTATTAATCATTAATTTATATATATAATAGCGGCGATTGTCCGTCTCTCTGTCTGTCCGTGTGTCACGCTCTGTTGACCAACTTCTCGTTGGAATTTTGAAACGAAATTTTGCAGTCTTATAAAGGACGTTATGGAGAGTCCAGGAAAAATACTCGGGCCCCGAAATTCCTATAACTTTTTGAATTATTAATTTCTTAAATTACTATTTCTCCCATAGGAAATGTATAAAGAAATATTTTTGTATTCTTGCATTTATATATTGTAAACAAGCAGGCACTGGATTGGAATAGTAGTAAAAATAATTGTCTTTTTATAATAAAGAAAAGATGAGGATCCGCTGTAGGCGGGTGTTGAGAAAAAGATCAAAAAATACAACTTTAATCAAAACTTTAGACATCTTAATTACGCGAATAAAATTTTTAAATCATGGAAAAAAAGAAAAATTTCTGCTTGGGTAACCAGGAATTATCAGGGAAATTTCATATTATTTCTCTGTCACCACCCCGGCGACATCACTGGATGACTTACTGGCACCTTGAAAAATTTTATTTTTTAACGCGGTCGCTTAGATCATGATTTTTTTTTTTTTTTTAATTTAAATGTTTAACCTGCTCTTTTTCATCTGAGGTTCAATTTAAAGTCACTTCACCACTATATTTTAAATTTATTTTTCTTTTACCTGAGATATATCACAGAGGTAGGGATCTCGCCTCTTCTACAAGTGTTTACTTCACAATTATTTTTATAAATTAAATTTATATGTTAGAAAAGGTTCTTAGATATCTGCTAAAAAATTTATTAATAAAATATTACCTTAGTTTTAATAATAAAATTATTTGTAATTATTTTTTACTTTTTTATAATAAAAACAAATGTTTATGTTTAGTTCAAATAAAAATTCCATTTTTTAAAACAAACCATGTTATGTTTTATTTATTAAAATTTTTTTGGCCATTTTTTATATCATAGCCTCGAAGAAGGAAATGTCGCGTTATTTTCGATTTGATTAGAATCTGATTTAAAAATGTTGTTATACATAAATTATTAGGTTAATAAGATGTTTACTCTTGCTGTTGCTTTATTTCTTGGAGTCACCCACCCGAAGTTTTGCCGCGTTCGGCATTGTGTAACTGCAATCATTTCAGCAACTACTCGAATCAAAGAATAATAAAAATATATTGTAATTTTTTTCGACATTCCTGGGTTTGAAGAATAGATAATGCTTTAAACTTTAAATGCACTCTCCACGCTTTTATTTGAAGTTATAAATATTCGAAAATTTTAACATCATTTTTCTCTTTTGAGTTCATTTTAAATAAAAGCATTTTTTTAAATGCTACTTTTATTTTTTTGTCTTCTTATTATGTTTGTTACAACTCTTAAATGTGTTCTCTCTTTTCTTGAAGTTCTCCAGTTTTTTCCAGTAGAAAATTAATTATTTTTTTGTATATAAAATAACGTTTTTTTTTTTTATTTCTTAACGCCAAATACATTTTTAAATTAAATCTTGTCTATATTTGTATTTTGCAGATCCTATTGGGTTTTTTGATGAGTTAATGACCATCCCTGAATATCGACGTGAAGATATGAGTTCTAACCTCGAATTTTCAACAACTAATTATTTAAGAGATCTTATAGATTTAAAATATAATAGGTCTAAACCCTACACCTGTCCTCATTGCCCTTCGCGTTTCTCTTGTAAAAAAAGCATAAAACGTCATATCAGTCATATTCATAACGATTCGATACTGGAATACTTTCGCTGTCACAAATGTAATAGAGAATATAAATATAAAAATGATTTGAATCGTCATTTAAAGGATATGTGTGGAGTTGAGCCTAAATTTCAATGCATTTTTTGCACTTATAAGTGCAAAAAGAAATCAAACCTTTTAGCACATATCAAACGTATACATTCCCATTAACTATTTTATTTTTTGAGCTGGTTTGTGACATTAATGGATGACTGACTGGCACTTTGAATAATTCTTTTTTTTTTTCTTTTAACAAAATCACTTAGGTTATGAAGATTTTTTTTTTAATTTACCAGCACATATGCTTAATCTCTCATTTTTTCATCTGAGGTTCTATTGAAAGTTCCTTCAATACTATGACAAATTTTTAAATTTAATTTTCACTGAGACATAGAGGTATAGATTTCTGTAATAGTGTTATCTTTTTAATTGTTTTTCTAAATTAAATTTATATTGAATTTATTTAGAGAGGGTTCTTAGATGCCTGTCAAAGTCATTTCAAAAAATTTGTTAATAAAACATGAGCTGTGAGCTTCTTTTAATAATAAAAAAAAAAACATTTACAAATTTTTTTTTATTCTTCCTCAGACTAATCGTTAACATTTGTAATTATTTTTCTGTTTTTCCCATCCTCTATTTCAGTTCGATTTTTAAAAATAATTATTTTATTGGTTCAAATAAAAATTTAAATTTCTAAAACCATTTGTGTTATGTTTTATCTATTAACAACTGATAAAGCCCTTGCCAGGGGTCTACTCCCCCTGGACCTTCGGCGATCATATGCATCAAATTTATTCTTGCTCACTGTTTCGAAATTTTAAATTCTCTCTCACTTAAAGTTTTAAATTTCCCACTCTGACTTTCACTTCCTGTAACTTTGGCCATTCAGCGAGAGATGAGGCACAGGGACAGGAATTGGCTAGCACTTTATATATAATAATTTTTTTGTATCTATTTTTTATATAATAATGCAATAAATTTTTAAACGCTTTCGTTTAAAACGAACTAAAAAGAAGGAAATATGTTGCTTTTAAAAATTGTTGAATATTTATGACTTAAAATAAAAGCAAAGCGTGCTTATTGAAACTACTTAAAATAGTGTTTGAGAAAAAAAAATTCTGTTATAATTCTATAAATTTGTTGCGTTTCTGTAATGTGAATAAAAGCATTTAAAAATACGAATACTTCAGCCCTTCCAAATCAAAGAGTAATAAATAAATATTCCAATTTTTTTCGAATTCCGTTGGTCAAAGAATAGATTACTTCTTAAACTATCAATGAAGCCAAGACCCAAGCTTTTATTTCACATCATGAATATTTGACAAAATTAACATATAAATTATATTTAACTGCTATATATCGTAACTGCTACCCGTTGCCGGATTCTCCCAGAGTAATTTTTTTGACGTCCGAATTTCAAAGAATAGATATTTCTTCAAACTTTCAATGAACTCTCTACGCTTTTATTTTACGTTTCTACAATTTTGACATTTTTTCTCTCTTTTCAGTCCATTTTAAATAAAAGAATTTATTTTTAATTCTACTTTTATTTTTTTAGCTTTGTTCAGGATGAATGTTACAACTCTTAAATGTGTTCTTTCTGTTCTTGGGGTTCTTCAGGTTTTTACAGTAGAAAATGAATTATTTTTTATATAAAATAACGAATTTTTTTTTTTAATTTCTAAACACTAAAATAAATTAAATCTAGTCTAGTATTTTACAGATCCTCTCGGGATTTATGATGAGTTAATGCCTGTCGCTGAAAATCGACGTGAACAAATGAAATTTTGTAGTCCTAAACTAGAATTCTCAACAACTACTCATTTAAGCGAACATTTAGTTTTAAAATGTGGTGATGCCTCCAGGCCCTATGCCTGTCCTCACTGCCCTTTGCGTTTCAATATGAAACATCACCTAAAAGGCCATATCAATTCTATTCAGGACTCGATACAGGAAATCTTTCTTTGTCACAAATGTAATAGAGATTATAAACATAAAAAAGATTTGAAACGTCATTTAAATGATGAATGCGGCGTTGAGCCTAAATTTAATTGCAATTTTTGCACTTATTGCTGTAAACAAAATTCAAATCTCATAAAGCATCTCAAATGTAAACATTCCAATTAAGTATTTTATTTTTGGTACAGATTTGTAACATCACTCGATGACCTGCACCGCACCTGGAATAATTATTTTTCTTTTTTTTTTCAATTATATTTTTATTTCTTGGTTTATATCTATGGTACAACTTAAATGTGTTCTCTTTGTTCTTGGGGTTCTCCAGTTTTTTCCAGTAGCAAATTAATCATTTTTTTTTTATATAAAAATTAAATCTAGTCTATATTTGTATTTTACAGATCCTATCGGGGTTTATGATGAGTTAATGACCATCCCTGAAAATCGACGTGAAGATATGAAATTTCGTAGTCCTATACTAGAATTCTCAACAACTACTCATTTAAAAGAACATAGAGTTTTAAAATGGGATACTTATAAGCCCTTCGCCTGTCCCCATTGCCATAGGCGTTTCACGGAGAAACATAACCTTAAAGGGCATATCAATTCTATTCATAACGACTCGATACAGGAAATCTTTCGTTGTCACAAATGTAATAAAGATTATAAATATAAAACTGATTTGACACGACATTTAAAGGATGAATGTGGCGTTGAGCCTAAATTTCAATGTGATTTTTGCACATATAGGTGTAAAAAGAAATCAAACCTTACAGCACATATCAAACGTAAACATTTCAATTAAGTATTTTATTTTTTGTGCAGGTTTGAGACTTCATTGGATGACTTGACTGTCACGTGGATTAATTCTTATTTTTTTTTTAACAAAATCACTTTGGCAATAATTTTTTTTTTGTTTAAATTTGTTTAACCTTAAGTTCTATTTAAATTCACTTTCAACTCTATAGCAAATTTTTGTAATCATTTTTCTTTTTTCCCTTGCTTCCATTTGATTTCGGTATATAAAAATAAATGATTTTATTTTGTCAATAACTGGTTCAAATAAAAAATGAAATTTCTTAAACAAACCATGTTATATTTTATTTATTTATTTATTTTTTTTTTTTTTGCCATTTTTTTATATCATATTCCCGAAGAAGAAGGAAAAGTGTCGTTAATTTTATTTTCCCTTAAATTTGATTTACGAGAATCATTTAAAAATGTGATAAACTTATCTTCTTAATACATCGTTTACCTTTGGACTCTTGGCTTTCGAGAATTTTTTATAACATTTTTTTTTCATTGGAAATTGCTGATTGTTAAAGAACATCATCTCATCCTTAAAATCCAGTAGCAAGTTAATTATTTTTTATATAAAATAACTAAATTTGTATTTTTTTTAAAGACATCCTAACAAATTTCTAAATTAAATCTTGTCTTTATTTGTATTTTACAGATTCTATTTGGATTAAGGATGAGTTAATGAGCATCCCTGAAAATCGACGTGAAGAAATAAGTCCTAAACTAGAATTCTCAACAACTACTCATTTAAAAGAAAAAGTTTTAAAATATGATACCTATAGGCCCTTCGCCTGTCCCCATTGCTCAAGGCGTTTCATTGAGAAACATCATCTAAAAGCCCATATCAAATCTATTCATGACTCGATACAGGAACTCTTTCGTTGTCACAAATGTAATAGAGATTATAAATATAAAAAAGATTTAAAACGTCATTTAAATGATGAATGTGGCGTTGAGCCTAAATTTAATTGCAATTTTTGCACTTATCGGTGTAAACAAAAATCAAATCTCCTAGGGCATATCAAACGTAATCATTCCAATTAAGTATTTTATTTTTTTGTGCAGGTTTATGACATCACTAAACAATTTACTGGCACGTGGAATAATTCTTTTTTAACAAAATCTCTTAGATTACGAAGAATTTTTTCATTTTTGTACTATTTGCTCTATTGAAAGTCACTTCAAAGGAAATTTTTTAATTTAATTTCTTGTCCCTGACATTTAACACACAGATAGAGATCTCGCCTCTAGTGCAAATGTTCGCTTCTCATTTCTTTTTTTGTTTTTTCCTTGCTTTCATTCAGTTCGATATTTAAAAAAAAAATGTTTTTATTCTGTCTTTATCTGATTCAAATAAAAATTGAAATTTCTAAAATCAACTATGATATGTCTTATTAATTTTTTTGGACAATTTATACATATTATATCTCTAAATAAAAAGGAAAAGTAGCGATATTTTTATTTTTGTCTATTTTCTATTATATTTATATGAAGGAGGTATATAGCTGAGTGTTGATAATCAAATAGGAAGAATAAAATGAGCAAGCAGCTAATTATATTTCATTTTATTAAAAAACCAGGGCCGACGTTTCGGTCACGTATGGGACCATCTTCAGGGCCAGGATGGTCCCATACGTGACCGAAACGTCGGCCCTGGTTTTTTAATAAAATGAAATATAATTAGCTGCTTGCTCATTTTATTCTTCCTATTTGATTATATTTATAAGAATCTGTGATCAGATTTTTAGTATAATATTATATTTTAATGGGTACACCTATTTATATTTTTTGTTCTTTTGTTATCTTTGTGGTTATAGTATTTAAATTTGTATTGTGTTTAGTTAGGCCTATCCACCGAGGACTGTGGCCTCCGTGCGGATTGTAAAGAAATTTATTTATAGAAACAGAAACGGGAGCCTTCTCAGGAATCAGCAGCCAGGATAAATAATAAAAATCTATATTTCGTTGCCGACGGCCTACAGCCATTCAACTCAAGAAATTTTATTTATAGATTTATATATATAACATACTTTATATTTATTTTTATGTAATTCTGTAATGAACGTTATATTAATTAAAAAAAAATTATGTAATTTTATTTTATAAAAATACAATAAAATTATGTATGTTACAACTCTTAAATGTGTTCTTTCTATTCCTGGGTTTCTCCAGTTTTTTCCAGTACCAAATTAATTATAATAACGATTTTTTTTTTATTTCTAAACACTAAAAAAGTTTTTAAATTGAATCTAGTCCTTATTTGTATTTTACAGATTCTATCTGGGTTAATGATGATTTAATGGCCATCCCTGAAAATCGACATGAAGAAATGAAATCTCGTTCGCCTAAATGTGAACTACAATTCCCACCACCTACCGATTTGAGCGAACATACATTTTTAAAATGTACCCCTCGGGATAGGCCCTTTGCCTGTCCCCATTGCCCTAAGTTTTTCACTGATAAAACTTGGATGAAACGCCATATCAATTTTATTCATAACGATTCGATACAGGAATTCTTTCGTTGTCACAAATGTAATAGTGATTATAAATATAAAAAAGATTTGAATCGTCATTTAAAAGATATGTGTGGAGTTGAGCCTAAATTTCAATGCAATTTTTGCACTTATACGTGTAAAAAGAAATCAAACCTCAATGTGCATATCAAACGAAAACATTCCAATTAACTTTGCTTGCTGCACTTAATGTATTATAATTTTTGTAAAGGTTTGCGACCACTGTGAATGTCTGACTTGGACCTCCATTTTTTTTTCTTAAACAAAATCACTTAGTTTATGAAGATTTTTTTTTTATTTACCATGGTATATCTGTTGATCCCCTTTTTACTTTTTTTTTTTCATTTCACTTTATATTCAACACTATATCAGATTTTTGAATTTAATTTTACTTGAGATGTAAAACAGAGGTGCCTCTTGTGCAAAGTTTTGCTTCTCAATTGTTTTTTATTTGCTTCGATATTTAAAAATAAATGCTTTTTACTCAGTCTATGTTTGGTATTTGGAATTTCTAAAAACAACTATATTGTGTTTTAATCATTAATATTTTTTGCCACTTTTGATAACATAGCCCTGAAGAAGATTATTAATATTAGCTTATTTCGACATTTACACTTAATCTCGTGGCTTACGTGAAATGGGCATACCTATATCTATTTTGTTTTGTTCTCATTGTATTTTTAAAATTTGTATTGTGTTTGTTTGTTTGTTCGTATCCACCGATAGTGCCCCCAAGCGGGTCGTTAATAAATTTGATTAATTTTTTTCCGAATAACATAGACTATTTTATATTTATAGTTTGAAGGGAAAGTGGGGTAGGTTTTCTTTGAAACATTTATAAGTAAAATTATTTAGTATCTGTGAGGTTTCACTAAGTTATAAATGAAAGAAATAGAGTTCGAAATTCAATATTTCTTTCATTTATAGCTTATTGTTAGTGAAACCTCACATATACTAAATAATTTTACTTACTTTATATTTATGTGATTATGTAATCAGCTTTATTTTAATTAAAAAGAAAAAAAACTATTATTTTATAAAAACAATAAAAGTTTTTTTAATACATTTAAAATAGATTAAAAATGATAATACGTTGTTAAAATTGTTGAATATTATGACTTAGAATAAAAGCGTGGAGTGCTCATTGAAACTTAACTAAAACATTTTTTTTTAATTATAAATCATAAATATTGGACCATTCTAACAACAACAATGAAATTAGTTCTCTCTAAATAAGTTGTTTTTTTTTATTCTACTTTTTTAGTCTTCTTCAGGTTGTATGTTACAACTCCTAAATGTGTTCTTTAGATAAGCTTTTAAATTAGTCTCTGTTAGACTCCAATTTACATCATCTATTGAATATGTACTTTTAAAATGTGATTTCACTAGGCCCTACCCCTGTCCAC